>VDFB02364811.1:0-62303 GCA_007258455.2 Sequoia sempervirens
ATGCTTGAGGGACTCCTTCCTTCCCATCATCACTATCCTTGCCATTTTTTCCTGTTCCATGTCATCTCCCTACAATGGGGTTAGCTTGAACTTGATTCCATCTTTCACTATATCATACTAAAAAACAAACCACTTCAACTTCAAAAACTAATATTTGAAAGAGGTGACCGTTGATCTCCCTCTTTAATAGACTTTTACAACCCTTCACTATTAGTTAATTTGACTTGACTTAGCACTTTTTGCACTGGTAAAATTATTTATCATGCCGAAGAAACGAACTATTAAAAGGAAAAAACTAACAAATGATCAACTCCAAGCCTTCAAAGATAAAGAGAAAAAATGGATGAGGGAATATCATGAAAAATAGAAATTGGGAACGATTGACAAAAACAAGCCAGTTGAAGAGGAACCTCAACTGTCAAAAAGAGAAAATAAATTGGTAGCACAAAGGGCACTAATGCAAAAGAGTCATGCTAGGGGAGATGCAAATACTGTAGTTGGAGACACACCTGCTATCGCAAGTGAATACGAAGGGACACCATTAAGCACAAGCAAATATGGAGGGACACCATCTACCACAAGTGAGTAGGGTTGGACACCATCCACCACATCTGAAGTTGAGAGTACATCATCCCTCAGATTTGATGAACAGGGTATGCCATCATCCCCACGTGAACCTCAAGGTATGTATTCTATTCCACCCTTGGTCGAAGGTACACAATCTAGTCCAACTCAATTAAATATTAACGAAATTGCTAATGTTGAGATGTATGTACCTAAGAGAACACCACCTAGAATTTTGTGTAGAAAGCCAAAGTTTTGATTAATATTAATGAGGATATTTTGCAGCACATGGAAGGTAAGATTCCAAAATGCACTTGTAGAAGATATGCTGATAAGATTTGGAAAATTTTCTTTGAAAGGCTAAATGAGACCGGAAGATGTCAACTATTTGTTAAAATGATGTGGGGTTTAAAGTACAGAAACATCATGAAGACTCTTGGGTTGAGAACATCGAATGCATCAAGTGAAAACACTACTATGAAGAATCTAATGGATTCTTATGAGAGTGTGGGTAAGACCTCACTCTTAAAGGATAGTAATGTCACCCGACGTGTCATTACATCAAATTTGGTAAGCTATCAAACAAAGAGATCTCGTCTCATTAAAAAGACAAGTGAAAAAATGGGAATTAGTATAAAAAATTTATCAAAAGCCTTTCAAAGGTGGCAAAGAATTGAGGGCACCGATTCAAATGAATTATGGGAATTCTCGAGAAGACTACCACATAAAGATAGAAAATTTGTTGAAGCATTGAGAACACTAATTGAAGATTATTGGAAGAATAATACAAGGCCATCTCTGAATCAAAGGGATGTCATAAGAAGGAGAATCGGTAGTTGGAACCGTGAGCCACATCCAAAGCATTTTTTGGATATGACTCAAACCCAATTTTTTCATAAATTTCAAAATGCTTATCCTCAAATTAGTATTTCTCAAAGATTCTTTGAAACGCTTAAACCTTTTTATGTCAAGATAAATCACACGCGCACTGTTATTGTAGACTACATATTGAATTCTCTAACCATTATGATGTTTATTGTTCTATATGTTTAGATTCTCATACTAATGATGTTTTGTAGGATTGTGGCATAGAAGCCCCACCAAAATCTTCAAGAGGGTTCTTATCAAAAAAATTATGTCAAATAGAGGATGGCCAAATGTTCTACAGGAGAACATGCTTGGATGGTTCATGTGAGTGTTGCAGTGGCTTGCAACAAATGTGAGTATGTCAACATATGGAAAGCACATATGAGGTGGGGCATAAACTGGTAGATTTTGGGAAGTATAAAATAGTGGCATACGCTATAAAAGATGGGTCTCAAGCAAAAAGGTGTGATTTGGTTATTGAGAAGATTCCAGTGTATCAGTTTATGTCCATGTTTTGTGAGAATCTAGTGTATGAGTATGCAAGGCATACCCATAGAGCTCGATGGTTGGACACTCAATTCAAGCTATACAGGGACACCATTCCAGTTGGCAACATAGTATCAATGGTTGACTTTGCAGAGAACTACACTCTATAGCTAGAGTGTGAGGTGCAGTCATAGTATTACAACTCCACATAGGTTTCGATATTTGTGCACATAGCATTCATTCATGTAACTGATAGTATAGAGGTCCAAAGGAAGGTATTGAGGGAGTATCAGTTTTATATTAGTGATGATCACACACATTATCCAGAACTCGTGCAAGGTTTCTTCTAGATGTTCTATAGTGATTTGGCTCAGAGGGGCATAGCATACGGTTGGCATTTAATATGGTTGGATAATTGTATAGCATAGTTCAAGCATGCGCGCATGTTCTACTAGTTGTGCATGATGCATCTCACTATAGGTGTTCAACATATGTGGAACTTTTTTGAGGTTGAGCATGGAAAGGGGGAGCATGATGGGGCAGGAGCATGCGTGAAAAGAGCTTTAGTACGAGAAGAGTTGAAGTATAAAGATAGTGCAAATTTGACAGATGTAAGTTCAATCGTCGACTGGTGCAATGCTTCGATGGGTCCAGGTAATGAAGGTACATCTTCAGTTAGTAGATTTTTTTGGTTGATGGATGATACTAACATTGCACCATATGAGGATTGTTGTACACTAACAAGATCGAGTGAGCTACACTCTTTCCTTAGCTCAAATGTAGGTTCATGGAGTATCGATACACATAAGATGGCATGCTTTTGTTCTTCATGTACAATGCAAGCCTGGAATGATTGTGAGTTAGGGGAGTGGGTTGACAAATGGTTGACAAGTTATCTTACTCGACTCCACACATATCGCCCTTCGACAACATTCGAACTAACACAGATGGAATCATCGGTTGACTTTGACCACGTATTAGATCTAGTTCAACCAGGTAATATATCTACTTGCTTAGTTTTTCAAATTCCATATTGTTATCTTACTTTGTATTGTATTCATAATGTTGACTAATTTCGATTGATTTTATGCACATATCAATGCAGAGCATGTTTATGTAGTTATTGTAGATGAAGAAAACAAAGAGGGAATAGACTAATACTTGTGTTGTTGTGTTGAGGCTAAAAGGAAATTGGGAGCCCCAATTATAGATGGAGAAAACATTGAATACCCTACAGGCTTAGTTGTTGTTACTGGAATGTGGCTTAGAAGGTACCCACATAAGAGTGTTAAACATTGGCTCTTTGAGGACTTTGAAACACATCGTAAGATTCTTCATTACTCAATTCTTGTTGTGGAATACAATGTTCATTTGAGAAAATATGGGGGAAGACCTTTGAACAAGACCTTGTGGAAGGTCCATGAGTCTGACCATGAGGCAATACTTGACACAATAAAGAGTAGAGTAGATCTCGATGGTTCATTAGATTAATTTTTAAGTATATGCACAATGGTTCTTCTTAATTTATACTTGTATCCACATTAATTTGTTTGATTCCCATGCTATCATGTCTTATTTTACTTTGTGTATCTGTAAGTAACCCGGTAAACATTGAATGGTGTCCCCTTGCAGAAAATGCAGATTTATGAGCCATCCAAGAGAATCTTAGGCATAAAAGCAATGCAACATCCCTATTTTGATTATGAAGCCAAATATCAATTATGATTTTCAGCCATTACAAAAGTATGTGTGAAGCTTGGTGAGGTAATTTCAAGTTATTCATTTGAATTTAACCTTATCATGAGCACCTATGATGTAGAAATTACAGGAGCATCTCGAATTTCAAGATATTCTAGATTCATGAGAGGTGTTGTGTGCAATAGATATCTTGGAACTCACAGTGAAGATGTATGAGAAGGAGTGACTAAGTTGATAGACTGCCATGCCTATCTGTAAGTTCCTTCCATCTATTTTCATTTCATTTCCATTTTGGAAATGAGTTGTTTATTTTTATTCTTTTACTTTGCTTATCTGTAACTAAACTAGTAAAAATTGATTGGTCTCTCCTTGTATAAAATGCTAATTTTGGAGCCATCGAAGAGAATCTCAGCCAAAAAATCAATGCAACATCCTTATTTTGATGATCTTGACAAATCTCAATTTTGATTTCAAGCCATTATAAAAGAGTGTGCAAAGCTTTGTGAGGGAATCTCAAGTTTCTCATTTGAAGTTAACTTCTAAATGATAACCTATGATGTAGACATTATAAGAGAATCTTGAATGTATGAGTGACATTGTAAAATATCTATGATAATAGAGTACCTAGGCATTGTAATGAGATTTACTTGTAATGACATTTATTGAAATAATGAAATTTTGTGTAGGGGCACCAAGGTTATTGAGCAAATTTGGTTCACATAAATCTTTTAAGTTAGTTTTGTGTTATGAGTTTTGTCAATTGAATAAGGTCATAACACATCCACAATTGATTTATAATGTAATAAGTCATGTTAGTTACAAAAAGAACAGTTAGGCATGATTTGAAAGATGTAGAATCATTTGTAAAGGCTATTTAAAGCCTCTTGAAGGCTATTGAAGTCAATATTTGAATTTGTAGCCTTTTGAAGGAAAATGTTTGAATATGGTTGTAAATGTACTATTAGTGAGATTGAGATTGTTAACCTTCAGAGAATAGCAGTATTTATGTTGATGAAATTTCCTTTAGATGCAAGGATTCAAAGCACATCAACCATGTGGTACAAATGATTAAATCCTAGAGATGATATGTAGCAATGAAAGAGTCTAAAAAGGTAGAGAGAGATACACGGTGACTTAGGAGAAACTTTAGTGATGCAAATTCAAGGTGGAGAAGACTCAAACAAATCAGATTTTAGTAAATCAACAACCTTTGTTATTTCATTTGGCCATCTTGGAACAACTACCAACAAAAATGCTTTGAAACTGAACAATTTGGCTTAAATTTTAGAGAATTACTCCGAAGGGCCATCTCATCATCAATATAGCATATACTCAAACACCCAACACCATTCCCAAGCCAAACATACAAGGTTTCTTTGCAATTTCTTGGAGATCCTTCAAACTGCCCTGCAAAAAGGCTACAAAATTAGCCCTATTTTACAAACAAATTGCTCTTTAAACTTCTTGTAACCCCAAAATCTCTTGGAAATTCATCAAATAGGTCACAAAACTCCCAATTCCATAGGTTTTAGAAAAGAACTCAACCTCTAAGCCATAATTGATTAAAACCCTCAATTTTCTAACAAATACGTAGGGTTTTTAGCATCTCACAACTCCAAGGCATTCCAAACCTCACCAAAGCATAAAAAAAGTTTTTTAGGGTCTTCACACACATAATAAACCTTCACCTATCCTTTAGACTCAATAGATCTCAAAAACATCACTTTGGTTCCTCCATTTCAAGCCAAAATCCGACATTCCCAACCTAAAACAACACCAGCCCTATAAATGCCTTACCATTATTAAAAGAGTTAAGGAAAATTGAAAAAAAAAATTGTAAACCTTTCCTTGGAGTCACAATTCACCATAGTAGGAGGAAGGGATCCATCACAAAAATTAAAGTAAACTCAGAACCTGTTGGTTTGTACAGGCTGAATAAAGAAAAATGGATTTTCCTTTCACTAAAACAACCAAAGGTGTATCAAAACAGATTGAAATCTAGGTTAAGACCTACCATCACAATGTTTCATGAATTTATTTTCATAAGAGGCATGTACTAGGCCATACACAGACAAAAGAAATTGAAAACTCATAAAAATGTTCAAATTCCATAGTTTTAGGCGTTGTGAAGAGCACCAATCTTCAAAAAAACTATTGATTGCACCCCCATTCAGGCTTGAATTATGTTTTTAATACATTTCAAATGAGAATAATCTCCCTTCAATTCCCATAACTACCTTTGAACCACCAAACCCTTATTAAGCCTACAAATACTAGTATTTATTCTTTAAGAATGGTTTTGCTTACTAAGCTTTATCATGCAAATTTAATATTCTAAAGTCCTAGGACCACTTAGACACCCTTATAACATGACTTGTAGACTCTTTCTCTACACTCCCACCTACTTTTAACATAATTTTCCTTTATGGCAATATCAACAATTATTTAATTCAAGAGTGCTTTTGCACATTTGTCCACCCTAACCTACTAATTCCCAAAGTACATAAAAGATTGGTCTATTAGACCTTATTCAAGACAAAAAGACCTCAACATACTAACATTTACCAACTATCCTCCCAATTTACCATCAAACAATCACAAATTGAGGGTGAGGTGTGGGTGCTCCTGCACCATTCAGGTTTCAAAAACAAAGTCAATTAGGCTGGCAGACATCTAGATCGAGCTAGCATTTGGTGGAAGAGGAAGAAAGATGACTGAAACTCTAGAGGCCCACCATACTAGATTTTGGTATTGAACCATAAGAGTAGAAGAGAGATCTGATATCATGTATCAAAACATTAAGCATGCATTATTCCAACCAACGAAGAAGGAGATGATTACTTTGCTTCATTTTCATTTGCATAAGCATATCAAGGTATGGGAACCAAGAAGACCAAGGATGTCTAGTTTTATGTGGAGGTAATGGATGTGGTCCAAAATTTAGGAGGGTTAAGAAGGTAAATGTATGATCTTGATGAAATTGAGGAAGAACAACAAGAGAGGGACATGAAAAATAAAATCAATACATAGTTTCAAGGTTTTGTCAAGAGAGTAAGAGAGCTATGGGAGTAGCCTCATCTAAAAGATTTTGAACTAGAATTTGATATGTACCATTTAGAGAGCTTGGCTTTCATGGAGTTCCTTTCAAAGCCTCTTCTTTTATTATTCTTATGGTAAATTTATTGGTAGATTTGGTGGAATTACCTTTCTTAGTAGTAATCGCTATTAGTGAGATTGAGATTGTTAACCTTGAGAGAGTAGGACTTGGGCAAAAGGAATTTGATATGGCTATTGCTTTCAAAGAATTCAAGCAGGATGTACTCCGCATTGACGCCATTCCTCAATCCTCACTTGATGGCATCAAGGAATGGCTAAACTCCATGGTTATAAAGTATTATAAAAGCAAAATGAACTTGTACTAGCAGCCAATTTTGAAGACTATTACTAATGATTCAAATCACATCAACCATGTGGGATAGATGATTAAATCCCAAAGACGATTTGTAGCAATGAAAGAGTTTGAAAAGGTAGAGAGAGCTACATTGGTGACTCAGGAGAAATTTTAGCTTTCAAAAACAAAGCCAATTAGGCTGGCAGATGTGTGGATCAGGCGAACATTTGGTGGAAGAGGAAGAAAGATGACTGGAACTCTGGAGGCCCACCATATTGTATTTCGGTATTCAACCATGAGAGCATAAGAGAGAGTTGATATCGTGTATGAAAACATTAAGCATGCATTCTTCTAGCCAGCGGAGAAGGAGGTGATTACTTTGCTTCATTTTCATTTGCATAACCATATCAAGGCATGGAAACCAAGAAGACCAAGGATGTCGAGTTTTATGCGGAGGTAATGGATGTGGTCCAAACTTTAAGATGGGAAAGAAGGTCAATGTATGATTGTTAACCTTGAGAGAGTATTTATGTTGAGGAAATTTCCTTTAGATGCAAGGATTCAAAGCACATCAACCACGTGTGGTACAAATGATTAAATCCTAGAGATGATCTATAGCAATGAAAGAGTCTGAAAAGGCAGAAAGAGCAACACTGGTGACTCAAAAGAAACTTCATCTCTCAAAAACAAGGTCAATTAGGTTGGCAGACGTGTGGATCGGGCCAGCATTTGGTGGAAGAGGAAGAAAGATGACTAGAACTCTGGAGGCCCACCATACTAGATTTCGGTATTCAACCATGAGAGTATATGAGAGAGATGATATCATGAATCAAAACATTAAGCATGCATTCTTCCAACCAGCAGAGAAGGAGATGATTACTTTGCTTCATTTTCATTTGCATAACCATATCAAGGCATGGGAACCAAGAAGACCAAGGATGCCAAGTTTTATGTGGAGGTAATGGATGTGGTCCAAACTCTAGGAGGGACAAGAAGGTCAATGTATGATTGGTGCAAGAGCACCATTCAATAGGTTTTGTTCATCAAGGCAAATAAGGAGTAGAATATCATCAATTTACTAAAACCGGCATGAACTTGTACATTTGAAGGTTTTGAGTCAATAAAAATGGATTTTTCACTCATTCTTCTTTTTGTAGCCTCTATAACTTAAGGAATAGGTCTGCACTAACATTATTAAGGTGTGGGAATGATGTGTTAGTTCTGGGGAGGTCTGAAAGTGAGATGGGTGTGAAACCCATGTGTGTAAAAGTGAGTTTTCTTTAAGAAAAATGGTGGTTTTGAAGAGTTAAATTGTGTTTTTGTGTAGGGAAGCATTATTTTATGATTGTTTGAGCTTGTGTAGGGTATCAAAAACTTGTTTGAGTAATTTATAGGTTGTGGTTAGCTTTGGAAGTATCATTTTCAATAAACCCCTAGGGTTTAGGCTACAATCAAGGGTTTTGTGGTTTACCCATTGTACGGTGGTATAACTAAGATAAAATTGTGGATTTTGAAGTTTTGACACCTTAGAATTTCTGCCCCAAGAGTTGGTAAGGTTTGGATAAGTTTAGAGTATAGACCCTTTGTTCAACTGGATCGATCCCTTAAGGGTCCAAAGGGAAAAATGGCTGCAAACTTCAGCATGAGGTTACTTAGACACCATGATACTTAGAAACTTCTTCTCTAACCCAATGGGATCACATTGGGCTCCTCTACAATAACCTCTCCCAATTTTCATTTTCTCGGAGTGGTTTTCCCGTGGTGTCCAGTTTTCAGTTGATGAAAAAAGTGTCAAATGAAAGCAGTGAAAAGTTGTAAAGTGGTGCAACTTTTGTTTTGCAACTCGTGTGACAAAACGGACTATTCCAACGCGTCTTAATAGGTATTTTTACACTAGGAATGGTCTTCTTTTGCACCCAAGCACGCGGAATTGCTCTGAACTACGTTCAACCGGATCGATCCCTTAAGGGTCCAAAGAGAAAAATGGCTGCAAACTTCAACATGAGGTTACTCGGACACCGTAATGCTTAGAAACTTCTTGTCTAATCCCATGCAATCACGTTGGGCCCCTCTACAATAACCTCTCTCAGTTTACGTTATCTCGAAGTGGTTCTCCCATGGTGTCGATGTTTCAGTTGATGAAAAAAGTGTCAAATAGAAGTAGTGGAAAGTTGAAAAGTGGTGCAACTCGTGTGACCAAACGGACTATTCCAATGCATTCGAATAGGCATGTTTACACTAGGCATCATCCTCTTTTGTACCCAAACATGAGGAATCACTCCAAGCTACGTTCAACCAAATCGATCCCTTAAGGGTCCAAAGGGAAAAATGGCTCCAAACTTCAACATGAGGTTATTCGAACACCGTGGCGCTTAGAAAATTCTTGTCTAATCCCATGGGATTGCACTAGGCCCCTCTACAATAACTTATCTCAATTTTTGTTATCTCAGAGTGGTTTTCTCGTGGTGTCCAGATTTCAGTTGATGGAAAATGTGTCAAATGGAAGCAGTGAAAAGTTGCAAAGTGGTGCAAATTTCATTCTGCAACTCGTGTGACCAAACAGACTATTCCAACATGTCTGAATAGGAATTTTAATGCTAGTCATGGTCCTCTTTCACACCCAAACACGCGGAATCGCTTTGAACTACATTCAACCAGATCGATCTCTTAAGGGTCCAAAGGGAAAAATGGCTGCAAACTTCATCATGAGGTTACTCGAAAACCGTGATGCTTAGAAACTTCTTGTCTGATCCTATGGGATCATGTTGGGCCCTTCTACAATAACCTCTCTCATTTTACATTATCTCATAGTGGTTTTCCCATGGTGTCGAAGTTTTAGTTCATGAAAAAAGTGTCAAATGGAAGTAGTGGAAAGTTGCAAAGTGGTACAACTTTCGTTCTACAACTCGTGTGACCAAACGAACTATTCCAACGTGTTCAAATAGGAATTTTTACACTAGGAATGGTCCTCTTTCACACCCAAACATGCGGAATCGCTCCAAGCTATGTTCAACCGGATCAATCCCTTAAGGGTCCAAAGGGAAAAATGGCTGCAAACTTCAGCATGAGGTTACTCGGATACCGTGATGCTTAGAAACTTCTCGTCTAATTCCATGGGATTGCGTTAGGCCCCTCTACAATAACCTCTCTCGGTTTTTGTTATCTTAGATAGGTTTTCTCATGGTGTCCATATTTTAGTTGATGAAAAAAGTGTCAAATGGAAGCAGTGGAAAGTTGCAAAGTGGTGCAACTTTCGTTCTGCAACTCGTGTGACCAAAAAAACTATTCCAATGCATTCAAAAAGGAATTTTCATGCTAGGCATGGTCCTCTTTCTCACCCAAACATGCGGAATTACTCTGAGCTACGTTCAACCAGATCGATCCCTTAAGGGTTTGAGTGTAGTATGTTGAAATAGGCCATTCCACCTATTATTTAGGCTGTGTCTCGGTGATATGGGCTTGATGTAAGTAGGATAGCAAGTAGGAATAATAAAATAGCATTAGTAAGGGCATTGGAAGTGAATACTAACACTGCCCCTGTTGAAAATTCAAAATTGAGGCCCCTTAAAAACAAGGATAGAAGAGGTGAAAATAAGAAATTGCTTGAAAATAAGTTAGAATAGGTTGGAAATAGGATGAGATTGTGGAGTTTGATGTGTTCAAAAGGTTTGCAAGGAGAGGGGAGGTCAAAATTATGTTATGGCATGACATGCCCTAGTTGGGAAAATAGGGGTTTTGAATGAAAAAGAGAGGTTTGGTGGTCAATTAAGTTTGTGCAAGAAAAATGAAGAGTGTTGGAATAGGTTTTGAGGTTCAGGTTTGGGGGTTCGGTTCGCTGGTTTGGCCAAAATGTTTTGGAGGGGGGTTTAGTTCGTTTTGGGTTCATTTGTACAAAAAACATGTAAAAAATATATATATATATATATATCTATGCAACCTAGAAGCATGAATTAGGATTAGAATATCACATATCATCATATAAAAAACAAAACCACCATAAACTTGAATGTCATTTAAAACAACAAAATTGGCAAAAAAAAAAGTGTTTATAACCTGCAAAAAAATGTGAATAAAATCACACTGATTTTCGCATGAAAAAAAACCATGAGACCATAGCTTGTTGCTTACTATTATGCTTTGATAGATTTTTTCCAAGCATCCATAGCTTGTTCGAAAGTACTTATTTTAGGCTTTTAGCTATAGTAGCAAGACAGTGAATTATTTGATAAAATGCTTTGGTAGACATGTATGAAAAATGTGGTAGCATAGACAAGGCAGTGAACTGTTTGAAAATATGCCTCAAAGAAATGTGGTCTCATGGTGATGGAATGGCATGAAGAATTCCATGACAAGCAATTTTCTATGGATTGTCATGGCATTCCACCACCATTGAGACCACATTTCTTTGAGGCTTTTATTCAAATAGTTCGTTGTCTTGTCTATGCTATTGCTTATTATTATGTTTTGATAGATTTTCGCCAAGCATCAATATCTTTTTTGGGCACACCTATTTTAGGCTTTTAGCCATAGCAGCAAGGAGGTGAACTATTTGATAAAATGCTTTGGTAAACATGTATGAAAAATGTGGTAGTATAGACAAGGCGTGAACTGTTTGAAAAAATGCCTCAAAGAAATGTGGTCTCATGGTGATGGAATGGCATGGCGAATGCCATGACAAGAAAATTGCTATGGATTGTTATGGCATTCCACAACCATTGAGACCACATTTCTTTGAGGATTTTATTCAAACAATTCACTTCCTTGTCTATGTTATTGCTTATTATTATGCTTTGATAGATTTTTTCCAAGCATCCATAGCTTGTTTGGAAGCACCTATTTTAGACTTTTAGCCATAGCAGCAAGGAGGTGAACTATTTGATAAAATGCTTTGGTAAACATGTATGAAAAATGTGGTAGCATAGACAAGGGAGCGAACTGTTTGAAAAAATGCCTCAAAGAAATGTGGTCTCATGGTGATGGAATGCCATGACGAATGCCATGACAAGCAAATTGCTATGGATTGTCATGGCATTCCACCACCATTGAGACCACATTTTGCTTATTCTAAACAGTTCAAGCTTCCTTCTATGCTATTGCTTATTATTATATTGATAGATTCTTTTCCAAGAATCCATAGCTTGTTTGGAAGCACCTATTTTAGGATTTTAGCCATAGCAGCAAGGAGGTGAACTGCTTGATAAAATGATTTGCAAAACACGCACGAAAAAATGTGGTAGTATAGACAAGGCAACAAACTATTTGAAAAAATGCCTCAAAGAAATGTGGTCTCATGGTGATGGAATGCCATGAAAAATGCCATGAAAAGAAAATTGTTATGGATTTTCATGGCATTCCACTACCATTGAGACCACATTTCTTTGAGGCTTTTATTCAAACAGTTCGTTGCCTTGTCTATGCTATTGCTTATTATTATGCTTTGATATTTTCCAAGCATTCATAGCTTGTTTGGAAGCACCTATTTTAGGCTTTTAACAATAGCAGCAAGGAGGTGAACTGTTTGATAAAATTCTTTGGTAAACATGTATGAAAAATGTGGTAGCATAGACAAGGCAGTGAACTATTTGAAAAAATGCTTCAAAGAAATGTAGTCTCATCGTGATGGAATGGCATGACGAATGCCATGACAAGAAAATTGCTATGGATTGTCATGGCATTCCACCACCATTGAGACCACATTTCTTTGAGGATTTTATTCAAACAGTTTGTTTCCTTGTCTATGCTATTGCTTATTATTATGCTTTGATAGATTTTTAACAAGCATCCATAGCTTGTTTTGAAGCACCTATTTAGGCTTTTAGCCATAGTAGCAAGGAGGTGAACTGTTGATAAAATGCTTTGGTAAACATGTATGAAAAATGTGGTAGCATAGACAAGGTAGCAAAACTGTTTGAAAAAATGCCTCAAAGAAATGTGGTCTCATGGTGATGGAATGCCATGAAAATTCATAGCTTGTTTGAAAGCACCTTTTTAGCCATAAGCAGTAAGGAAATGAACTATTTGATAAAATTCTTTGATATACATGTATGAAAATGTGTTAGCATAGACAAGGCAGTGAACTCTTTGAAAAAATGCCTCAAAGAAATGAGGTCTCATGGTGATGGAATTCCATGACAATCAAATGCTTTTGATTGTCATGGCATTCCATCACCATGAGACCTCATTTATTTGAGGCATTTTTTCAAAGAGTTTTACTGCCTTGTCTATGATATTGCTTACTATTATGCTTTTGATAGATTTTTTCGAAGCATCCATAACTTGTTTGAAAGCACTTGTTTTAGGCTTTCAGCCATAGCAACAAGGCAGTGAACTATTTGACAAAATTATTTGGTAGACATGTATCAAAAATGTGGTAGTATAGACAAGGTAGTGAATTGTTTGAAAAAATGCCTGAAAGAAATGTGGTCTCATAGAATTCCATGACAAGCAAATGCAATTGGGAGCTTCTCCTAGTTATTAGTTATGCAATGTGAAGTAATTGTATAACTGCTTAGGTTGACTTTGTAAAAACTATATTGTAATTGAAACTTTTTCATCTATCAGCATCTAGTTATTAGTTATGCAATGTGAAGCAATGCTTTGAGTTTGAAATATGTGCAATGCAATGTAATCAACGATATAAATATAAACTACAAAAATCTATTTTTTATAATTTATATTAGTTAAACTCTTTATTTTATTTTCTCTCTATATCTCTATGCTATTGAAATTCCTTTAATTTTTATTTTTTAAGTTTTTATCTCTTGTTCTACTTTTTTTTACCTTTTTTTTAAATTTGATTTTTTTCCAATTTTTTTAGACTTTTTCTTGATTTTTTCAAAAAATCTTATACTTTTGGTTTTCCAAATTTTTCCCCAAAAGATTTTTTCTGCTATGGTATAAACACATATCTTTTTGTAATATCAAGGATACTTTTTGAAACTTCCATTCATTGCTAATCTATATGCAGCTATGCTTTTGATATTGTCAAAAAGAGCAAATATGGACACCATCGATAAAAAGGATTTGTATTAACCAAATATCCATGTACACATACATCAATATATGTCAATATAAGTATAAAATATAGTTACAAAATAGCCATATAGGCTTACGCTCATATGCCATATAGGCATACAATGTCAAATATATCCAATACAAGATATGTACAAAATTGTCATGTTTAGGAATACAACAAAGGGCTTTGGAATCAAAATTCATTTCTCTCCATGCTCTAGAAATAAATTATTTCCCTTTGTTTGGCGATCTAATGGTGATAAGCCTGTCACTCATTTTTGTTGTGCTCGAGGAGTGCTCCTACTACTCCTCCTACAGTTTAGCTCCTGGTGAAGTTTTAATGGTTACAATAAGAAGTAAAGACTTTAATATATAGAAATTACATTATAAGAAATGATATATTTAACAAAATAATCACTTACGGCCATCTCATGATCACTCTCCACAATGGAAATATTTTCATGCCAATGCTTAGGCATGCTGAAGCCCTATATAAACCATCCAAATAGGAATTAAACTGTGAATCAATAATGGTTTGAATTTTCACTAGAACTAACATCTATAAAAACAAATGTAAATTAAAATTTAGTAATTTTTATCATACCTCCTCTATCAAAGCCATGGAGGATTGTATAGTGGATGAAACACCGATATCCATTGCCCTTGTAACATCTGGAGGTGTTTCCACAACCAACATATGAAAATAAAACAACAAATTATTCAATCACAAAAAAGTTACAATAGTGAGATCCACATCATGACTTATAATGTATGAGATCTAATGAACAAAATTTTGAGTACAAGTATTAAACTATATATTTCTGGCAGGCCTTGGCAGTTTGATAGGAAGACCAAGCATGATGGGGAGAAAAACACATACTCCATTGTGAAGGATGGGAAGACTTACAACCTTTCACCTCTCCTAGAAGAAGATAAGGAAAAGCATGAAGGGCCTAGTGTTTTGATGGTGGGTGAGAAGGATTTAATGAAGACCTTGAAGGAAGGAGGAGGAAGAGGATTCTTCTTGATTATGAAGCCAAAAAGTGAAGCAAATCTGCCCACAAAGAAGAAGGAAGATGCACCAAATGAAGTCCAAGAGTTGTTGGAAAGGTACAAGGACATAATGGTGAATGAATTACCTAGTTCTCTACCTCCCATTAGGGATATAAGCCACCATATTGATCTAATTTTAGGGGCTGCATTGTCCAATAAGGCTGCATACAAGATGACACCTACTCAAAATGAGGAGATTGCAAGACAAGTGCAAGAGTTAATGGATAAAGGGCTAGTGAGGAAGAGTTTGAGCCCATGTGTTGTTCCTACTATCCTAGCACCAAGGAAGGATGGGAATTGGATGCTTTGCACTGATTCAAGAGCCATTAATAGGATCACAATCAGATATAGGTTCCCAATGCCAAGAATGGAGGACCTCATGGATTGTCTATCAAGAGCATCTTACTTTTCCAAGATTGATCTAAAGAGCGGGTACCATCAGATAAGGATTAGAGAGGGGGATGAATGGAAGACAACTTTTAATACTAATGAAGGCATCTATGATTGGTTGGTGATTCCCTTTGGGTTATCAAATGCCCCTAGTACATTTATGAACCTTATGAATGATGTATTGAGACCTTTCATTGGAAATTTTCTTGTAGTTTATTTAGATGACATCCTTGTGTTTAGCAGGTCTAAAGAAGAACATTTGAAGCACTTTGACATGGTACTAAGGAGGTTACAAGAGGAGAAGCTATTGATCAACATGGAAAAGTGTGAATTCATGAAGGAAGAACTAGTCTACCTTGGTTTTTTCATCTCCAAGGGAAGTTTGAAGATGGATCCTTCAAAGGTGGATGCTATTCTTACTTGGCCAACACCAAAATCCATGGGAGATGTGAGAAGCTTACATGGACACCATCAAAGGAGGTAACAAAGGTAAGTTTTCTTGGACCAATGAGGCTGATAAAGGGTTTGAATATCTAAAAATGAGAGTAGCACAATAGCCTATACTTGTGCTCCCTAATTTTGACAAAGTTTTTACCATTGAGTGTGATGCTAGAAATCAAGCAATAGGGGCTATTTTGAGCCAAGAAGGTAGACCGGTTGCATTTTATAGTGAGAGGCTGAATGAAGCAAAGAGGAAGTATTCTTCCTATTATTTGGAATTGTATGCTATTGTCCAAGCCCTCAAAAAGTGGAGGCACTACTTGTTACCTAAAGAATTTGTTGTTTATACTGATAATCATGCCTTGAGTTTTTTGAATGCACGAGAAAAACTCAGTCATAGGCACATGAAGTGGGTAGAGTCTTTTCAAGCCTATACTTTCACAATAAAGCATAAGAAGGGCCAAGAAAATAAGGTGGCAGATGCTCTCAATAGAAGGGCACTTGTAGTGCAAGAGATCCAACTCCAAAGCATCGGGGTGGAAGCATTAAAGGATATGTATCATGAAGATTCAGATTTCAAGGAGGTATACAATTTTTGTGAGAAAAAATTGAATTATTTTCATGGTGAATTCTCTGAATTTTTATTCTAGAATGGTTTTCTCTTCAAAGGAAGCCAATTGTGTGTGCGTAAATGCTCAATGAGGGAGAATATCATAAAGGAGAAACACAGTGGGAGTCTTGGAGGTCACTTTGGCCTTGACAAGACCTTAAAACAAGTTAGGAGATTTTACTATTAGGAAAAGTTCCAGGTGGATGTGAGAAGGTATGTGGAAGGTTGCACAATATGTCAAAGGGAAAAGGGAACTTCATCAAATGCAAGACTCTATCAGCCACTGTGCATTCCCAATAGGCCTTGGGAGTGTGTAAGTGTCGACTTTGTCTTGGGGTTGCCTAGAACCCAAAAAGGTTTTGATAGTATCTTTGTGGTAGTTGATAGATTTAGTAAGATGGCACATTTTCTTCCTTGCAAATGCACCAATGATGCATCCCATATAACAAGTCTCTTCTTTAAGGAGGTTGTTAGGATACATGGAATGCCTTTAAGCATTGTTTTTGACAGGGATTCTAAATTCATTGGTCACTTTTGGAGGACCTTGTGGAAGAAACTCAAGGAAAAAATTTGTCCTTTAGTTCAGCATACCATCCACAAATGGATGTAAAAACTGGAGTGGTGAATAGATCATTGGGAAACCTCTTAATATTCCTTACCAAGGAGAATGGACAAGCTTGGGATCTGATTTTACCTTAGGCTGAATTTGCATATAATGACTCCATGAATAGGAGCATTGGTAGAAGCCCTTTTGAGGTAGTCTATGGAATGCACCCTAGAGGGGTCTACGAACTAAGAGATCTACAAGGAGTTGCTAGGAGAAGTGGTCAAGGTGAGGACTTTGCTGTTACAATAGGGGATATTCATCAACAAGTGAAGGAAACCCTTCAAAATAATGTTGAGAAGTATAACGAAAAGGAAGATTTAAAGAAGAGGAATGTCCAATTCAAGGTTGGAGACTTGGTGATGGCACACTTGAAGAAGGAGATACTTCCAAAAGGAAAGTATACCAAACTCATGATGAAGAAGATAGGACCTTGCAAGGTGGTCTACAAGTTTAGCTAAAATGCTTATGAAATAGAGCTACCTCCTAGGGTGGCAATCTCTCCTATCTTCAACATTTCTGACTTGTATCCTTTCAAAGCTTCTATGATATGATTGAGTGCTTGGTTACTATCAAACTAATGATATGATTGATGTTACTAAATTTGGTTAAGGTGTATAAGACAGGTTTGGTGACTTTGATGGTTGGATGGGTGACTATTATGAAGCCTTTTGAGAAAATTGGTGATTAACCACAAGATGATAATCAAGATTTTGTTGTAGTAGGAGTTTGTAACCTGTAAATAGACTGTTGTAGTCAAATTATGGTGAGTACAGTGCTTGATAATGGACTGATAATAGTGAGGTATGGTTTAGTTGATTTGTTTCCTTGGTGAATAAATGAAAGGATGAATTGTTCAAGTGTCAATAATCAGGTTTATGCTATTTTTATGGTGGTTGAGAATGATGTGAATCTAATTGATTAAGTCAAATTTTTCTTTAATATGGTTTTTTCTTTGAATGGGTCAATTGGAATACTGATTAGTGGAATGATGAATGATGGCCTATGGAATGGCTAAGAGAATTTGAGTGGATTTTGGTTGAATAAAAAGTAGATTTCTAATGAAATTATATTTGATCTTCTCCTGATTCTATTTGGGATTGAAATCCCTTGAAGAAATGATGTTGATGGTTTTTGTTGGATGCTCTGCATTAGATGTACCCTGATGATTGAGTGTTTTGATATGATGCTCTGCATCACTAACTGCCTTGTCTATTCTATTGCTTACTATTAGTGTTTCATATATTTTTTCCAAGCATCCATAGTTTGTTGTGGTGGTGCAACTTTGCAAGAACATGCCTCCATGTGAAGTAATTGCATCGTGTTGCTTATGTTGACTTTCTAAACAACTATATTGTATAGTTGAAATTTTGTCATCTATCAACATCTAGTTATTAGTTATGGAATTTGAAGTAATGCTTTGAGTTTGAATGACGTGTAATGCAATGTAACCAACAATATGAATATAAAATACACAAATCTATTAATTAGAATTTATTAGTTAAGTTCTCTTTATTCTATTACCTCCATCTACATTTGAGTGAATCCACTGGCACTAGGAGGTGTTTGCTTGAAACTGCCAATATTATCATGTTCAACATCCAAAATCACATGTATTAAAATACCATTCGTAAAACAATGCTATTAACATGTAATAAATTTATAATTATTTACTAGTTACCTATCCCAATGATAGGTGTACTATAGAAATAAGTAGGTGGAGGACCGATGTATCCAATCTCAACACTGTGACCTTACAATTTTATTAAAATAATAAAACTAAATTAGTTAATCATGCATTTCAGAATCAAAATTTAATAAATTAAATTCAATGAACATGTTGACTTTTACCCGACTATCAATGCCATATGCACGATGCAAAATTTCAACTGTCCTCTCCATCCCCATAGCAGCATACGGATCTTGCATAGCAGCATATGGTTCCTACATAGCAGCCTCCTAAATTTCGGTGGGGTCATATGAACAAGTCACCCCACAAGATTGACACACATGGGTTTGAAGGCCACAACCCGAAGACTCCCCTAGATGGCATTGTACAATAGGGCTAGTATGATGGATGACACTCCGAGTCAAAGTGTTGATCACTTGCAATGTCTCTACGTCAGCACTCTCCTTTGCAACGACAAGCATAACAATGTGCTCACGAGGTGGCCTAGTGAGAGGTCATCTCCCTTGCTGCATAGGATCTAGCTGTGCACCGGGCCTATCCTGAGCTGACCCCCCACCTCTCCCCTAGAAATCCCTCATATCAAAATAATTTTGGATTTGGTTCAATATGAACTCACTGTATAGTTTCCTAAGAAAATATTGGGGGACTTCACAATTATTGCACAGTGGGTAATCAAAGACCAAGTACCACCTATCATAAAAAACGGTTCCTAATCTCTTGGTGGTGGCACCAATGAATAGGAAACCTCTTCGCATTGACGATAAGATTTTGATTTTTTTTAGGGTCAGTGAATAGAGAGCATAAATCACCTTTAGTAATTTACTTGTTTATATGATAGTTTATCTGCATAATATGCCCTAGCTGCCTGCCTCCTATCTTGCCATCCTGTTATTTGTTGGGTTATTGAATCTACATTTTTTAACATATCTTTCATTGAATTTTCTAGTGTCATTCTTTCTGTGGTTGAAGCATTTGGATCACTCAACCTACTGATAAGATCCTCAATTTGTTTTTTTTTGTTTTCAATTTTACTCCTCAAATTATGTTGAGTGCCAGGAGGGTGTTGAGTGATTGGTGGGGGAGGTTGATTTTGTTGAGGAGGATTTTGTTGAGAAGGATTTTGTTGAGGAGGATTTTCCTATTCTTCTTGTTGATTATTTTCAGGATTATTTGCATCTCCTACAAATTAAAAAAAAAAATCAAATCTAAGCTAAAACAAACAAAATCAACTTGAAACTAAGAAATTCAAAACAAATAGCAAACAATACTTACGTCTTGCACCTCTTCGTCATCGTCGCACCATCTTTGTGAATGAAAAGAAACTATTGTTGATGAATTTTGAAGAATGCATCCTCCTAGAACACGAGTACGAAAATGAGGGTTTTTGACCGCAGGCAGAGCAAAAAAACATAAAAGAGAAAATGAATAGCTTTCACTTTTATTTTTTCTTTTAAAATGAAATAACGCGAGCACATTATAACGCAAGCGTGTTATAACGTGCTCATGTTATTTCATTTCCAATATTTTTTTGAAGTTGGCCACAAAAGTGTAACCCAACTTCATGCAGCCACCCTAGGTTTTTTTTAAAAAATCTATTTGGTGAAAATTTGAAATTTCAATGTAGTACTTAAATTTCAAGGAAAAATAAGAAGTAGGTGTTTGTCTGACCCTAACCACAATAAAATGATAATATTTTTATAAGATTTTAGAAATAAGTAGAGGACTCATGTTCGATGTGATGCATTTTTTTGTAAATTATTTCCAAGTAAATAATTAATTGTGATTTTTTATTACAAATTTTAAAAAATATAAAAAACTTGTATGTCTGACCACATTAACTTGGTCAAAACTTCATGAAATTCATTTTTTTTTTTTAATAATATAGTATGTGAAGCATAGAATGTGATGCATGTTTTGGATTCCAAAACTGTGATACCATTTGAAAGTTATAAAGCCTATCAATCAGGACTTTAGTCGTAATTTAAATAGAAAATGAATAATAATTATTTATTAAATTCAAAGTAAAGCATAATTTATATTGGTGGAAAGCTAAGAATCTCATTTAAAAACCCTTTTCATTTCATCAATTTTGGGTAAAGAAAAAGCCATCAACCACATACCATACAAATACCCATCATATCGCCACTTTTTGGCCCATCATAATCTTGCACATACCCATACATCAAATTTACAGATTTTCAAAGCAATAATGATTGATACACCACCTATTGTAACTACCACATTTGTTCCCACAAATAGTGGTGTGACTTAGGAATAAGTAGCAAGGCTCGAAGGTGATGTTTCTTTTTTCCTAGATGGTTTGCTTCATACGAATCCAAATGGAAAAAGTAAGTGGTCTCTCTTGATGAGTTAGATCTTGAGGAGTTGGCTCTGTAAAAGCCTAAGGGTAAAAAAAATCCAAAATTTCACTCAAGGTTGCATATGGACAAATCAAGGTACAAGTATGTGGACATAGTGCTCAGTAGCACCTCAAGGTAAAATCCATGAGGAAATAAGGATGGAGGATTACACCATCACAAGGATTGATCTTGGAAAGATCACACATGCAAGGGCCAAGGATGATGCCCAAGCATCTTTGACAACTTTGATGGAAAATTTTGATAAACTGAAGGAGACTAAAGACATGTACAAGGAAAATGCTAAGCACTATGCTTCTATTTTGAGGAGAATCACAGAGCCTTCAGAGAATGTGCAACCTATTGCAATGAGTATTAAGGAAACCATGGTTCAAAAGGTTAAGAAATATTATTCTAAAGAAAAAATTGTATATGAATTTGTTGATAGAATAATTGAACAAGGTTCACAATACATGACCATTGTAGTGTAGAGGATAGCCTAGATATCCAAGGTAAGTCTAGAGATGGACATGATAGTGAGTACACTTTCTATCAAGTAGAAGGAAATGGAGTGAAATATTGATTCGTGGATTCAGTTGGATAAAGAGAAGTTGAGCAAGTTAGTGGGAGTTGGGATTATTCCTGACAAGGAAAAGTATGTGGAATTAAAGAATCAATCAAAAATTGCATACAATTCATCAATACTCTGTTAGAAATCAGGAATCGGTTGCTAGACCAAAATACTTCCACAAGAGAGAGATAATGACAAGAATGCTTTCTATGTCAATATGCAAGATTGATTGATGATTCAATTGATACAAATGTACAATATGAGGCTTGCTTATATCTTCTTCAAAAGAATAACATTCAGCTGCCCTCATCAGTGACTTCTACTTCTTCTTCACCATCACAATCAGCAACTCAATCATCATCACAGTTAGAGAACACAACATCCACTTCTAGGCTACATAATATGAAAGGGCATGCACTCTTGGCCTCTACAGGTCCTAATTCTCAAGGATGGCTTCTTGATTTAGGGGCATATCATCATATGGCATCTTTGAAGGATATGTTCTCTTCTTTTGAGCCTTGTAATTCACCTCACATTCTGATGGGTAACAATACATTCATGAAGGTAAGTGGGAAGGGTTATATTGGTATTGGGGAAGGGACTTTCAATGATGTTCTTTATGTTCCTTCTTTGACCACTAATCTCCTTTCTATTTATCAAATTACTCATGGGGGTCAAGGTAAAATAGTTGAGTTCACTCCTGATAGGGTGTATATAAGGGACTTGGAGACTAGGGATATTGTTGCAATCGGGATGGTTGATCATTCATCTTGAGTATATTCTTTTTAACATTTTGCTTCAGAAGCTGATAATGTTCCTTTGACTGCATCACAAACTCCATTGAGTGTGACCCATATTAGTGAGGAGAATTTTGGTCATCTACACCTTGGTATTTTAGAGACCAGTGTTGAACTTCCTACTCCACCTCCTGCTTCTTCAGCCATTGTTGCTTATGTTCAGTAGGATAATCATAGTTTTTTAGATCTTGCTTTGTGGGATGATTATTTGACAGGGATTTCTAACTTGTTCCTAGAGTCTCATACTATAGATTTGGAGGACACACTTGAGGGGATTTCTCTCCTCTTTGATGACAATTTCAACATAACTATTACACCATCTTCTTTTTCTTCGGAGATTGATATTCACGAGCCTCCTCAATCACTTGATTTGTCATGTTTCTTGGTTGAGTTTGACCATGATTATGTTGTGGCTCATTCAAGCTTGGAAGCTCCTACTCAGTTTTCAGAGGCATACATGTTGAGCATTCATTCTTCCTCCTTTCAGTTGGATCTAGAGTGGCTTCTTCATCAGCTTATGGATTTGTTTCTTCCTAAGCCTAGGAGATGTGTTGCTTGCAGACATTGGGTCATCTTTTGTTTTCAGGCATTCTTCATTGGCTTTGGAGCTTCTTCAGCATGCAGGGGATATCTTATCTCTCTACTTCCCTCTGTTGTGGGGGTCATTTATTGTATATTGATGATGGATGTAGTCATTGGGGGGTATCATTGAGTCCTCCATACATCATGTTTACATTCATCATGCTTGTTTTTTGTTTTCTCTCTTTTGGAGAGGGGTTTTCTTCCCACTGGGTTCCCTTTTCTCTGCTTTATGAGAGATTGCATTTGCATTTGTAAATGGGTACCTAACATGGCCTAGTTGTCGGGACCCATAGTAGTTTGCATTATTAATCTTCTCCCTAAGTTGCACTTATGGGGGGGTGTTGTTGTAATTAAATATTTAATTACATCTTCATAAGTTTTCTTAGGCTTTTATTTAAGTCCTAGGTTGCTTTTATTATCCTTATCTAATTGAGCTAACTTGTAGCTCAAGTTAGGTTTAGGGTTGTGCATGCTTGCCTTTATAAGCAAGCGTCATCTTGTACATTTGTATCAATTGAATCATCAACCAATCTTGCATATTGACATAGCAAGCATTCTCGCCATTATCTCTCTCTTGTGGAAGTATTTTGGTCTAGCAACTGATTCCCGGTTTCTAACATTCATTTATTTTTTTTTATTTTTTTTGCTATGCAAGCAAAAATCAGCATAATGATATTGAATGAAATTGTCTTACAAATAATACAAAAGCCTTCAAAAAAGGAAAACATGCAAAAAGCAAGAAATGCACAACCCTAATCCTATTTTGAGCAAAAAGACAGCTCAACAAGATAAGGATAATGATAACCTAGGAAAAAGAATATTCCTAAGTAAACTTATGTTAAAGTGTAATTAAATAATTAATTACACCAACATACTCTAATCAAGGATGTAAAAAAAGTGCAAGAGGATGTTGAAGGACATCATGTTGTTATGGTGAATAGAATTATAGAGTTTCCAGGGAAAGTTCTTGATGACAAACACACATTTATCCTGGCTTGACTTTGTGCAATGTACAGTTGACTTTGAACAATATCAAAACATATCTAGATAGATGTAAGAATGTTTTTTCTTCTATAAAGAAGTTTTTCAAAGAGGTTCACACCATTATAGATTATACTTCTAGACTAGGCGAGACAATAATGTAGGAGATCTTAAAGAAGTAGGAATATTTCCAAGCACAAAGAAAGGAACCATAAATCTTTTTACATTTCTAGAGATAGTTAGATTTCATGCTTTTATCATGCTTTATGTAAATAGGCATTGACATTTTTACATGTCTCATGCAACTACATGTAAAAATGGAGATGTTATCCTACAATCATGGACATCATGTCTGAATAAGTCAAAATTTAGTTAGGTATTTTGCTAGAATAGCTCATAGCTCTCACCTATAAATAAGAAATAGCTCTATTGTATTATTTACCTTTAATCTATTGCAATGAAATATTTCTCAAATGTAAAGCAATTTTTGAGACTTCTAGTTCATATTATGATATCATATTCAATCAATAAAGAAATCGAACTTGCATTCTAAAATTTTTGTTAGATCAATTTCAAATGAATGTGATTTTTCTTATGTCTTTCACATTGGTTGAATTTATTATATGATTGGATTAGGGGTGATCCCACAAAGCTGGTTTACAAATTATGGGAGATTCTGATTTTTGCTGAAATCACAAATTTTTAGAAAATCTAATGATTTAAGCCTTCAAAAATTCCATTTAAAGCATTCCAATTGAATTTTTTTTTATCAAACTACCTTAGATCAAACCCCGTTGGATAGAACCCCACTAGTTTTAAACCATACCTATAATAGAGTCTCCTTTACACCTATCAAAATGTTGATAAAAAAACACTTTTGATTTACCTTTTGGGGGATCAAATGAATTCATTTAAAATTTATTTTTTGTAAGTATGTAGTCCTTATTATAACCTTCCCAAAAAGTATAATTTTAAATAAATTTAATTTAATTATTATATTTTTTTTTATTTCTTGTGAATGTAGGTTTTTCACTGAAAATCAAGCTCTACGTTCTGCACATGTGGAAAAATAGAAGATTATCAAAAGAAAATTGAAAAATATGAGTGCACCATATATTGAAGTCATTGATCCAACAATAAAAGAGAAAATTTAATTTCGATACATACAAAAAAGGTTATGTGCTATACAATTCACCTATGTCGAAATTGTAATTGGTTTGACTTTGAAACTTGATTAAGGACAAAATATTCAATAAAACACTATGAAACCAATTGGAAGCACTAGATATCATAGCTACAAATCTAAATTTTAAAAAAATATATAATTTTATCCTTCATGGAAAAAGAAAATTATGCATTATACGGTGAGCATCACTCCTTAAAAATGGTGTTTACTTTAAAAAAACTAGTTTTTGAAGGAGATGGAAAAAGAAGTGCAATCTGATTAAAAAAAATTGAAAAAAATATATTTAGAATCTACAGACAAAATTCCACAAATCACTAGTTTGCATCATCTTCAAATTCCTCACAGTTTAGCCCCTATAGGTGCCTGAAAGTGAAGATTTAGTTAGAACAAAGTAGTTCAGTGTCCAGTTTGGCCAAAAATTGTAAACCAATATTGTGGGATCACCCTTAGCAGTATTTTATTAATTGTGGTTGGACGGCATTCAAGCTAAATCTTATAAAAAAAATTCTATATTATTTTCTTGAGATCATGTAAGTGCTACATAATATTTTGGTAAATGATCTTCAAGACTTTATGCTTGAAATCATTCATTCTATTCGTGGATATGTTTGTGAATTATATTGGAGACTTTGTGCTTCATTTTCTTTACTGGTCACTTTATTGAAGAACTCGTCATTGAAAACAATAGATGTGTTCTTTCGTTGGTTTTTTGGTTACAAATCTTTATTTTGCTGGTATTCTTAGAATTTTCATTAACAAATTAAGGATATTGGAGATTACTGCTTTAGTTTTTATTTAAGGTTGAAAAGCATCACATAGTATTAGTGTGGAACATTGTAAACATATTCTCTAAAAGAAGAGAGAATCATGAATGTAACACACCCCCATTGTTAGAATATTGTAAATATTGTTAAATCTAGAATAGCTTACTTTCATCCTTGTAAGCAGTAAGATGGGAGCCCCCCAATTTCGAGAGGAGATATTTTATCTCATAATTATTGTGGAAAAAATTCAAGCTTTGTATTCTATAAAGATATTACCAAATATTCACCCAACACACTGGGTCTTCTCCCCCCATCCAAGAAAAGAGCACTTGTTCGAGGAACATATCCAATCCTTGCTCTAAGGAAATTCCTTGCATCTAAGCATTGAATCTAGCATTCTCAATCCTGGGGGACTGATAACTTTTGATATTCAAGGGAATTCCTTGACTTCTTTGTTTGGCCACATTCTGCTAAAGATTTCCCCATGGACAATTTTAGGGCATATGAGCATCGTTGCACAAGAAACACCAGACATTTGCATCTTCTGCCAAATTTTTTTATCCTAGAATCAAGTCCTTGCCCGTGCTAGTTTTGACTGCCTACAATGGGGTGGTCACTAGGACCATATGTCCTGATGCTTGGAGTTGATTACCCCCTCTTAGAGCTCCTTGGTATGTGTTATGTTGGAGGTGGCCTTCCTCCTTGATAATTTTGCATGGGGTGCTTTGGAGGTGATGCCTATTGATGTTGATTAATGACTAGCTCATTTTTGAATGTCCTCATTTCATTCTTCATGTAATCGGCATCTGTGATCAATGAAGAAGAGCCTAACATAATTTTTTGTGCATTTGGGTACACATACATTGAAGGTGGCAGTGTAGTTGATGTGCTAGGGAGAAAAGTAGAGGTGTTTGGAGTTACCTCCTCTTGGGCTCTGCTAGAGATTTCTATGAAAATTGGTATCAATGGTCATGATGGAAGCTTCCCCACATCTATTAAACTATTCCTTTTTTTAGAGCACACAACCAAGTCATATGCATCAGGTAGAGTATCTCCTCTGATTGATTGAACCATGACCAAAATATCTGAATTGAAGGCCTTCAAATAGAACATGAATGTCGCAACCACTAGAGGGCATTGGTGAGTATGGAGGGCAACACATCTAGAGGCATAGGTGGAATTAGTGAAATGACACTATCCTAGGTTACAAAATTTCTAGGATCAGGAGCTCCTTAGATGGTCATTGGAAAAAATTCCTATAGATAAGGCTCTAGACTTTGGGCTAGCACTCCTAACCCTATTGCTTCTGATAGATGATACAAATCCTATGACTCATCTTCTCCTAGGGGTCAAAGAGGGAAAATAAAAATATTAAAATTATCCTCTAGAAGATGCCCTATTTTGGACACTAGGCATGAGTTTACCAGTCTTTCCTATTTTTTTGATTTGGAAAATGCCTCCTCAAGGCTAAGTATTAGACACTGTGAAAGAACTTGGTCCCACTAAGCATGCCAGAAAAAGAATTGATAGATCTTAAAAGCTTGTGCTTCTCCCAAACAACCTTATGGGAAATTTAGTGAGTAGAGGAGATGTTTGTGCCTCACTGAATAACCTTTGAGATACTTAAAGAAGTTGGCTCTTCTTTGGGTATAGGAAAAAGGAGAAGGAAAAGCATAAAGGGAAACTAAAGGTGGTGATACGTCATAGGTTTTACAACATTTCAAAGTTCCTTAACTCCATTTTCTAATAAAGTGAACATAGAATGCAACAAACCCTTCATTGTTGGAAGGAAAATGCACAACTAAGGTTGATGTAGGAACAAAGTAAACACTGAAATCCCCTTGTGGGAAGCACCCAAATTAAGGTTCAAGAAAAAAATGAAAACCCAGATTCAAACAAGATACTTTAGATTCTTGTAGAGTTGTCCACTTAACATAATATGAAAACACCAAAAGCTTTAACAAGAGATTGAAAGAGCATTATAACATGGTTCAATTTACTAGAAGCTAAAGTTTAGAGATCATAGAAGCCAAACAATTGAGAATTAATGATCAAGATTTACATTGAAATAACTAGAACACATAGCATTCAATATATATGACTAAGGAAAAAGGATAAAATAAAGGCCACATAGGAACAATCTGATACAACTTTGTCCTTGATATATTGTTGAATAAAATGTTAAGGTCAAATAAATAAATAATTGTCTTGATATCAATTACAAAAGAGAAATTTAAAGCCTTGCAATAAATTTTCTATCTCATATTCTACTGATAATCTATCTATCTATTGATTGATCTATATATCCCTCTCTCATCTCATTAGGAAAGATTCCCTTTTATAAGAAAAGGAGAGAACACAAGCACTAAGAAATCTCTAGTGCCAAATTTGAAAAACCATAACAAGTGTCATCATCGAATATCTTCAAAATTTGATAAAAAATTGGATCTAATCTGATAACAAAAATTGAGCTACTTCCATAATGGCAATGAGTGTGACAACTTGATAACCCAAATCTCCAAGAAGTCTTGTTCATGTCTCCCTATCAAAAGGATGATAGGGCCTTGAATGCTTGCCTCTATCTTATCTAATCTAATCTTGGTCATAATGGTAATGTTGAAAGAGGTTGACTCCAAAAGTGACGGTGGAACAAAAACACTACCACCCAATAATATTTGTAAAATCCCAGCCCTGACAATGAGGTGAACTCCCCAACAAAATATGGGCTACGTGGTGAGTGAGCGGTCATTCTTAAAAAATGGTAGAACATCTTGGAGGAAAACACCTGTGGGGTTGCCACATGTATATCGTTGGGCCCAAAGATAAAGAAAAGCCTATAAATTTAGCACAAACACTATGTGGTACCATTGTGCACCTTTTTGCCAAAATCTTTCTGTGACTTCCAAAAACACATGCCATCATGACAAGTGGCAGGATAAAAATGTGGGTCTAAATAGATATGAAGGCCTTGGGGTCAAGGCCAAAGTAAACGAAATAAAGTAAATGAAATAAATACTTAGAGAATAAATGCTCCACATAACCATTCATATAAAATAAAAATATTGAATGGCTCGTCTCTAAATTAGCTAAAGACATTAGGGAATCTTTTTATGGAGGAGTATTCAATACATAGCTAGATGGAGTAACCTTAACCTACCATATTGAGGCCTAGAATTAGAAAAGAGGTGACAAGGAAAATTAAAATATTGAATTGGAGAAGATGAGGTTGGAGATAGAGTAGTTATGATTAAGGAAAGAAATCATGGACAAGTAATATAATAATAAACATAAATAAAACATTTGATACTCATATTGATCGAGAGAGGTACATATCAATAATGATTACCCTAAGAGTATACTTTCAAAGTATTCCACATATGACCAAATCAATATTTTCTAGATTATTTGGATAATGGGATGACCATGAAATACATGATCTTATCCCTCAATAAGGTTCTAGATAATAAATATGAACATGAACCTTGATGTCCTAAGTACTATGGTTATGATCGAGAAATAAACCAAAATATGGCCCATATCAAAGGATTGAGAGAACATCCCCTCTACACCCTATATTATGGATATAAAATACTTGCATGGGAGAAAAAAAAAGTGTTAATGCCATTTAGGAAAAACATGTAAATAATAATGTGGATCACATATCCTTCAATAAAAATAGAGGATAAATAAGATAAGATGTAAGAAACCATAGGATGGAGGATGCTAATTGCTAAAATTGGAAAAGAAAAGGCCACTAATTTATAGAGTGCTAATATAAATAAATAAATAAATGTTCCTTTTATTGCATCCTAGAGCATGACCTCTTCAATTTTAACAAGAAGAAACACTAATTTTAGAATTCACTACCACAATCAAAGAGTGATGAATTGCAAGGACCTAATACACCTAGAGGAGCAAGAGTCATGAGAAAGGTAACAAAATAAACTACGCAAGGTGCAAGAAGGTGTCACAAATAAGACATTTACCAATCAAACACCTTTATAGAGGAGGAAATCTTTGATGAGGGATTTTAGGGGTAAAAAATGTATTAAAAGAACAAGATCAAAATATAAATAAGAAAGGGAAAAAACTACAATAGTTACAAGATAGGAGACCAATACCACAAAGAATAAACATGTCTTCCTAGATATAGAAGAAGAGAAGGAGGAAGAACATTTCTTCCCAAAAAGAATCAACATGACCAAATCATAGAGGTCCCTCAAAAGGTCATAAATCAAGAGCAACAAGAGGAAAACATTTATTTCTTAGAATAAGAAATATATTCATTAAAATAACTCCCTACACTAGTACAATAGAACCTATTGGAAAATTAAATCAATTCTACAAGTACTAGAATAAATAGGAAACTATAAGGCCACAATTCTTAATATAATTAAAGACTGACTAGGAATGAAAGAGAAATTAGTTATGATCTCCATGCATATCAACCATAAGAAAATCAAGAAAATAATTATTTATTTGGGATCAAATATCAACATGATACCAAAGAGGGATTGGGAAAATTTGGGGAGACCCACATTGAGCAATACCCCATACAGCATGAGCTTAGTTGATGGGTCATCCATGGGAACAATAGGGACATGGAAGAAAGTGGAAATAAATTTTATTGGATTATAACTAGAAATTGATTTTGAAGTAGTTACAATGAAGGAACATTTTGAAACCTTCAATGCCCTCTAAGGATTACAATGTTTTATAAATGTTAATGGAATAGTTGATTCAAAAGAAGAATTATCCTTTTCCAATACTAAAAATTTATTCCACATACCTCTAGTATTATATACAAACAAAACCTATGTAGAAGAAGTCACTCTAAAAGAAAATGGAGAAGAGGACTCCAATCTAGGGCATGTAGGGTCCCCTACTAGCAAATTCAATCCCAAATTTTCATCATAGGTTCCTCTTTATGTCTAAGTCTCATATTTGAAGTTGTATTGTAACTTTTTGTTTTCACCTCTGTAATAAATTACATTTTCAAATCTAGAGTTATATGTCAAATAGGCTTTTCAAATCAAAAATAAAATTTATCATCCTCAAAACTCAAAAAAACCATAAATATAAGGGGATTGGATCTCCATTGTGGTAGCAAGCTAATCATCAAACCCTAGTCAACTTATGTTTAATGTTGAGTCAAATGAAAAGGAGACAATCTTAGTTATCCTAATTAGATCTAGGATCACTTTCCGTACTCAACAATTTGGTGAACCCAACATATCCTACAATTGCATTTTTTTAATTTTTATTACATAAGTTATAAAAATTGATTCCAAATATAGGCTCTTTGAAGATCTAGTTATTAATTTACATTTATTTCATCTTATAAACTATGAACTTGCATTATCTATTCATCAAAATTAGAAAGGAAAACTTGCAAATAATTTGATTTTTATTGCATAATTTCATATCTCATTTTTCCTTATTAGGGCTTAGATTTGAGATATTTTCTTTGGGAATTCAATTGTGATAGTATTTAATAATTTATGCATGCATATTTTGGTGAAAAACATTTAAAAAGTGAAAAAAATACATATTTGCATTTCAAAAGATGAAAATCATTTCTTTTCTATATTTTTTTAAAAAAATAGTTAATTACAATATTCAATTTTTGAAAATTATCATTTGAACATACTTAGTTGTCAAAAAAATATTAAAAAATTACATACATGTATGTACTTCATATATAAAAAAATTATTTTGATGTGTTCCCAAAACTCAATTCACTTCTCAATCTAAACCTTCGAAACACAAGAACCTCAGACACTATAGGTGGTTTCTAGATTTTAATTTTTCTAAAAATATGTGTATGTTCTAGGGCATATTGTACCCTTTTTTAGTTAATTTCAACTAAAATTTATGAGTGAAAACTTGTCTATGGTCTATGTTCAAATCTAATTCCTATTTTTTGTCATTTTTACATAAACATTTAGACTTTTCTATGCATTTCCAATTTACCCTTATTCACCTAATTCAATGCAATACCCCCTAGAAAAGGAAAATAATAAGATTCTTTATTTTCAAAATTTTGATTTTGATATAGAAAATTATGGATTGTCTAAAAAACATTCATGCCACTACCGCAAACCCTATTCTATGCCATCAAAAGGGATATACATTAGCCTTTAGTATACCAATAGTTTTTCTACCTATGACACCATTATGATGTAACAAAATAAAATTATTGATACATTTATTAAAATCACTTTACCTAATCTTCATTCTTCTCCCAACATCTTCGCTATGTGTGAGATTATTTTGGTGCAAGAGGATACAATTATTGATAATCCTTACAATCATGTTTGACCTTCTCCCAATATCTCTCCTACTTGTGAGAGTATCTTGGTGCAAGAGAATCCAATCATTCAGAATCATGTTTTTTTCTCTCCTAGCACCTCTCCTACTTGGGAAGATATTGTGGCACAAGAGAATGAAATCGTTGATACATTTTCAAATGATAGTAAGGTGGCTTGCCTAGGTGAAGATCCAAAATGGGAATTAGGTCCTCCATTGATAGAATATTTCCAATGAGATAAATTATGAGCCTACATTTGATTATTAGACCTCCTAAAACTCATTTTATTATTGGATCTCCTAAAGAACCTCTCATTATAAAACCTCTTAAACATCATGGTCATATCCTAGACTTTGTAAAACATCTGGCTAGTAATCATGTGTAACAAGATGTGTTGAAGCAACAAATTTACATGTATTTTCCCACACATATAACACTATAAAATATAAGCAATAAAAAATTCCATCCATTTCATTACCTCAACCATATCTTTCATCACCACCTAACCTTCCTCAACATAGTTGTAAATACTATGATCTTGTTGAGAAAATTTGTAATACTCTAGCCAAGATCTCCCTTTTGGACTTGATTCAAACATCAGCTACATACCATAGGATGCTCCAAGAGGCTTTGTAGAAGATTTACATCTCACCTTTTGTCAAACCCAATGATTTAACAAACTAGTTTGATTGTATGCAATCAATAAATTTGGATATTACCTTCCCTCAACATGAATTACCCTCCCTTGAGATCCAAAACAAACATGAGGCTCTAATGATAATGGTTAGAATTAATAAAGCTAGGTGTATACATACTCTTATTGATAATGGATCAAGTCTTAACGTTTGTAGCATGGATCTTCTAGATAAACCTAGTGTTGATAATAATCTTGTAGAAACTAATTATCTTTATATTCATGGATTTAATAATATTAATAGGAAACCATTAGGAACAATCACACTACCCCTTAAGGTAGGGCCTATTTTTTTTCCCACCTCTATCTATATAATGTTGAGACCACTTTCATATAATCTTCTCCTAGGTAGACAGTGGATTCATGTGCCATGAAGGGAGTCTCATATACTCTCTACCATGAGATGAAATATAAATAGAATAACAAGATATATATGGTAAAAGTGGAAGAAAAAAGTGATAATTCAAAAATTGATGTTGATAATAACACTTCCAACTCTCTTAATACCTTGATTCCATCTTTAAAAGTTGAGCCATTACCTTTCGATGATAATGACAATATTAATGTACTCTTGGGTGATGATTTGGCATTCTTATATTTTACACATCATTTCAATGAAGGGTCTAAAATATATCCATCAAAGTCCAAAGACTCAAATACAAATGATTATCATGATATTGCTTTATCTTCAAAAAAATGTTTTGGTGATGATTCCAGGCTTCATTGGATTTTACACCCTCCTTGTGGGAGAGTACAAAATATCACAATATAAACCTAATAATTATTGTGTTTTATTTGCTCAATATATTTCTACATCAACAAATATGAAAACATCATCCCTTGATGGTGATGGATAATCTTTAGCTTTCGTCCCTTGTGTATTGGTGATGCCTAAATTTAAAAACTTAAAAATGATTTGCATTCTTGTGACAGAATTGGTTCTTCTCATAAGTATTTAAATAAGACTTTTCCATATAAGGTGGAAGAATGTTACCATTTTGGATATAAAATACTTTCTAAAAATGGATATATAGAAAACATACAACAAAAGTTAAGGATCATGTAAAATCTATGTTGTATCTATCGAAAAGGGGTTTAGGTTTCCAACCTTTCTTTGTCTTCATCCCATCTGACATTGTCTACTATATTTAAAACATCATGTGGTAAGAAAGAAAGATTTTCATCACAAGAGAAAAACTTGTCTCCTACACCTTTATCAAAGAAAGATCATATTTATTTGAGGCTTCACAAATCCCACTCGATTACTCTTCCTCCTCCAACACGTAAGGAATTTTATAAGAATAACTCATTTTGTGCATATCATAGAGTGCATGGTCATTCCACTGATGGATGATAGGCCTTCATTAGTATAATACAACAACTTAATGATTGTGGTGTTCTTCCATATGTTGATGCACTTAATCCTTCTAAACAATAATGATCTCTTTTATGGGTTTCTTGTAACACCCCGCCATGCAACCCCAAAGAAAACTAACATACAAGCATTTATGGCACAATTTTTTTTATTAAAGGAACTAATATGCAACAACATACATCACATGAAATGTAACAATATATGTACAACATGTAAGAAAGTTCCTCAGGGTTACATAGTTGCATCACTTTTCATATCAACATATTTACATTACATGAGAGATAGACATACACCAATAACCAAATGACCCAAACATGGATCAAACATTATCAACACAAATATACATTTCTCAATGTTAACATCAATACAATTTTGTTTCCCAACATCTATGGGAAGAGTATAATAACATGGAAAGATACATCTAAAATAGTAGGAATACAAAGCTTCAAACTGGATCAAACTCTTACATAACTTAGAAGTCACTACAACAGGTACAACTCTGCACATCTAGAACTTCGGATGGGGACGCAATTGGGTGCATAGCATGTTCCACCCAACCACCCCTATGCTAGGAGTAAACAAGAAAGATCCTTACCTAGGAAGTCAAACGAACCAATGGTAAACAAGACTCCACAAGAAGGATAACAAATCACAAGATAATAACCCATAACATTTCCAACACATAACCACAACAAGAGTAATGAAATGTCCAACAAGAACCAATTTCCAATATTATAGATCAACACTAAATAACCATAAGAGGTGTTGACAACAATAGAATCCAAAGCTCTCCAAATGAGATTGCAAAATCAACCAACAATAAATATCCAAGGCATCTTTCATCCACATCAATAAACAACAACGATAATAAACAACTCCAGAGGCAACAGGAACAAGAGAAACAAAGGACACAGTGGGAGAGTTTCATCGCATGGCCTTACATGGATTCGCTAGACTACCTATCATTAGGAGCCGCCTCCATCTATGGTTATCCAGACATCCTATCTCAAGGTGCCACCCCATAGGGTGACTCATGCGGAGCCACTTACCTTTCACAGAGATAAGGTAGTGACCTTACCAACTAGGTCTTCCCACCCGTCCTTAGCCTTTGAGAGTGCTAACAGTAGGGGTGAGGTGCATGTTTTTATATTGTTATGTGTTAACTAACCCAACCCACTAGATACATTAATTAGGTTATCACGTATTTAAGGAAAACTCTTTCAAGGGTGACCACCTGTACACTGGCCCCAAGAAGAGCCACTCTCCCCTACAGTTACCCTAAAATCAAAGAAAAGCAATGGGTGTACCTCAATCCTCAAGACATAAAGGAATTCTTTATAAAAAATAACACACGAGGCATGACCATCTCGTGACTATCCAAGCATCAAAACCCATAAATTAGGAGGTACCACCCACACAAATATTCATGAGGTAAAAAGATAGACAAAATGGTGCAACAAGAAACATGTACACACACACACCATTTCCCCTAGCCCTTGGAGGTACATAAATATCTACCCAAGAACCAAAATAACTTGTTTAGCCAAATCAAGTCATACTTTCAAATTGTACAAAAGTTCAACCTAAATTAAACATAAGACATATCAAATACAAGTTTCCATCACTCAAAGTCACAGAATCATAAAACTCCAATAAATGCATCAAGATTAGTATGAGTTACCCAAGGCGAAACCTTCTAGGTCGTCGGCCCCCACACAAAATCTTGCAAGAAGAAACCATATCCCCTCAATCCTCTGGAAGATTCTCAAAATTCAAACACAAGAGTAAAATAATGAAGGAAAACCTCACCAAGAGATCACCAACTTCAATAAAAAACCAACATTGACAACTCAATACAAAATCAATGACAAAACCAATACTAAGATCTTCCCAACTACAAAAAAATAAACCAACAACATGACAATTCAGCTAACTATCAACTTGAGCGGAATTCAACAACAATGATATCAATTTCAAATAATAAACATTATTTCCATTCACTTGACAAACACATTCCTTAATCAAACATCGTATTTAAAAGCCAAGAATATATAACTTCATAGAACCATTGAAATTCAACCATTAATTTCACTGACACCACATAACTATAAAGAACATTAATATACTCAACTACATTGGTTTATATGCCGAATATGAATTTATTTAAATCATTAAAGAAACTATATGAACTAGCATAAATTCTACTCCGATTATTCGAGTTTAAAAAACTTACAACATAATTCACTAGAGTTTACTATAACAACTAATTATTGTCTATGATAACGAACATTCTAATTTTACAATTCCTTAATCAATGAAATATTCATTTAAAAGATTATCAAATGCAAACATTTCCTAAACCCTCTAATGGTCCAATTAACATTATCTACAATCTAGACAAAGAATTATTACGTACCTCAAGACTAATGGCTAAATAACTAATTTCCCAATATCATAATAGATCCATTCCAAGTATTAATTATAAAGAGTCATAACAATCAATTTATTTTCATGCTATTTAACTTTATAATCCATTTGTCTACATATCACTTTGTTATAAAACAATATAATCAGTAACATTTCTCTCTACACATCATTTCACTAAATAGCCAATATTTCTCAACCCTATAATTAAATAAAGGAAATATTTCTTAGATATAACTATTATCTCTCTAACTCAACTCCATAGTTAGCAACAAGGGAACAATTTAACAGGAAGCATTATTAAGAAGACAATCAAGACTATAAGAACTGGCTTAACACAAAACTCATAACGACTTACTAGACAAATAGAGAGTCCAATAAACTTAAGCAAAGCACTGGCGCCTTCCTTGGCTGGTAAGGATAGAGTCGAATCTCCCAAGACTAAAACAGAGAAACGTCACCATAGGAGTAAGCAACCAGCGCGTCCAGAAGAGGTACAGTTCAGATGTTAAGTAGGTGGATGAAGGCTAAAGGAGAGAAAAGAAGGCACCCACAACAAGAGAGAGAGATGTGCATTATTCCACGGCAGCGAACCTACAAAATCTACAAAATGAAAAACAGAGGTGCGATTGAACTGTTTGACATATAGCCTCAAAGAAATGTGGCCTTGTGGAATATAATGACTTGCAGGATATGCATAACATGGGTTTAGAACGAGGCCTTAGAAACTTCCAAGCACTTGCAACTAGTATTCGTAACTAGGATGTCACAATGTGGGACACAAAATAGACGCAAGTAGAGACAATGCATCACGCACATATCAGCAACCCTAATTTCATTACATACTAAGTTGATCATTAGAAGTGCGCGGTTGCCCAACATGCCCGTGCTGGCTAGGTTCGAGAATATGAAGGGCAAAAGGTGTGACAAGAAGATGATTAATGATGAACCTTATGCAGTATGCATTAAGAATAAGCTAAGCATTCTGCTATCAAGAGGATTGATGAAATCGATATACAAGAAAACATTTTTTTGTTTTTAAATAAATATGGCCATTAAAATTGAAAGAACACAACAGTGTGGGGGTATCTATGTTACTATATCAATCATTGTAAAGGGTTGACCTTGTCCTGCTTCATGCGCTGCCAATAATGGGTGGGTTGAATCAATGTAGAAGCAAACCAATTATCATGCACATTACCACTAAAACAATGAGTCTGCTAGTAAGGCAGAGACCGATAGCTAAATAAAACAAAGAGGTTTCACATCGTAAAACAGTCTAAATTCCACAAAAACTCTAGCCTATCGGCTTAAAATCACAGATTTGAAAACTGAAATTAAATGCCTCCTTCCAAACATCCTCATTCAAGAAGAATAGATAAATACTTGAACAATAATAATTCCCAGATTCATTGGCGAAAGTGATATTATGTTTGAAAACCTGAGTGATATGAAAACATAGAAAATGTAACGACTGCTACGATATTCCTAAGGGCCGGGCTTAACCAGCACACTCTAAGCATTGACTGCTTAGAGTGGCTGGTGTGGGGCCCATTTAATCCGTCCCTCTTCCGTTCACTTTTCCATTTCTCCGTTAATCTTCAAAAAATTCACATGCAGTTTAAAACCATTTACCTTTAATTTTTTCGCGCCTAGTTTTCAACCGTTTCTACTTCCCGCCCGCGCAAAGCTCAAACTCATGCTCTTAATTGTATGTGATTTAGTGTTTGCTATTAATGCTATTAATTGTATGTGATTTAGTGCATTAACCAACTACAGTGCTATTAGGTATAATTTATGATCTATTAGGTAAAATTAATAGTATTTTTTTTTAATTTTTATTTAATTAAATAAATAAGATTTCTTAATAATTTTTTTATTATGAATATGTTTATATGTATTTAGTAATTTAAATTATTATTAAAAATTGACATTTTTATACATATATAAATAATTACATCAAGGAATAAAGATGTTAATCAAAATTTCTATTTTTAAATTGAAATTTCATAATCACTTTTTAAAATATATTATATTAAAATAATATAAAAAAATATAATATAATTATTGAAATAATGAATGATTTTTTTAAAAACATAAAATTAAAATTTACATCCTAATCCAAAAAATGAGTAAATTAAATTAAATTATTGTTATGTAAATACAAATAGTTTTCCAAATAAAATAAAATCAATAATATAAATAAAGTAAAATAAAATAATTCTAAAATAATTGTAAAATGAAATATAATAAATAAATTTAAAAAATGAGATAAATAAAATAAAATAATCCTTAAATAATTCTAAAGTAAAATCAAATAACTCTTAAAGTAAATAAAATAATTCAATTTTTACATTTCTAAGTGTTTTTAATAGATGTACTTAAGATATATATTCTAATATATGCATGTTAAATTTAGTCTAGATTAATAAAATGTTATATCTATACTTTGATTTAAATTAATAATTAAAAGTTGTGTTTAATTTTGTGGATTACTGGATTTTGGTATTAAATGTTAAATTATGAGTAATTATGGCAAATAGGGATATTTTAATTTTATGATTAGAGAATGCATGTAGTTTAATAAACATAATGAATGTAAGAATATATTCTTGATTGTTATTAAAATGTATCTTTTGTGAATGAAATGTCTTGAATTATTTAATAAATCTCTATGATGTCACCAATTTTGACTAAGTTATGGTTTTGGTTCTCTACAATCATGTATTTAGTTGGCATACTGAAGACTTGTAACATTTACAAATACCTTGGAAATATTATCATCATATCAAAATGAAACATTTTACCTAAGTCAACTCCAAAGATTTTTGTAAAAGATCAAAGACATAGAATTTAAAAATATTCATGGAAGGATTGTCATTATATTGTAAGGGGACATGTTCACCTAGGTCAACCCAAAAAATGTGTGTAAAAGATCAAAGACTATGGACATGCACCCAAGAATGATGCATTTAATTTTTTTATTCATTTTAATGCACCAAACATAAGTGTTTCATTATTAATAATTTTAAGAGACATGATTATAGTGATAAAAAGAGACAAGTTGTAATGATGTGAGTATTTTAATAAAATCCTTTTAACTTAAATTTAATGGTTGTTTACATCTCAAATCATTATTTTTTAATAATAAACATAACATGAGTGATTATTATTAAATAACAAAAAGTAAAAAAATGTTTTATAGTTTTTTTCATGTTGTATATTATTTGTTTTATTACCATGAAAAAATAAAATGGTTTTTAATGTAAAAGTTAAAGTAAACTAACATACCCATCTTTAAAAAAATCTAAATCATAACAAGTGCCTAGAGAATAATATCTCTTGACATATTTTACATAGATTTTTGGAAGGGTATGCTAGTTTTATTTACTTAAAAGTTATTTTATTTTACTTTATTTAGTTAATAACTATTTTATAGTTAATTTGCTTAAGATTTTTTTAATTTTACCTTAGAACGATTTAAGAATCATCTTATTCTAATTTACTTAAGAGTTATTTTATAGTTATAATATATATAATGTTAGTTATTTTTTAGGTTTTGTTAACACGAGACAATAACACTTCACCTCTTGTTTTCCTTATAGTTATTTTTATTTATTTTTAAAAACTTTTAAAAAATAAAATATTTAGAAATAATAATGTATAAAATAAAATTATTTTTAAGTAAATGTTTAAATAGTGTTTATGTGTTTTCTTATCTCTCTACTTATTTATGTGTTTATATGTTCATGCATCTATTTAAAAGTTTAGATAGATAATAAAAATAATATTCAAAAGAGGTACAAGTAAAGTTTGTTGAAGGTGGGTCCACCTCAAAGAATCAACTCTTCTTCCAAGAAGAAATGGATGAATTATTCTTAGTGAATAGATATCCTCTACAATAGATGAAGGATACAATCTTGATAGAGTTATTGTCACTAAATATTTGTATGCTACTCTCCTTGCCACATGGCTAATAAAAATTCTAAGGATGACTTTGTGCTAAATTTTTCACAACACATCAAAATATTATTACATTAATAATTAAAATAGTCATTGGAATTTTGATAACTAATAATTGTCATAAATATTAAATCACATACAATTATTATAGCATAAATACTATTTAAACACTTATAATTATTCTTTCATTTGTATCTATTATAGTTGATGTGATCCCTAAATGATTATAACATATGTGATTGGTATACTTATATTATAATCATTCATAGCTTGATGCACCATTTATAGCATTAAGTGTTAGATCCTATATAAAATCATTTGTATAAAAAAATTATGGTTGGGGTTTTAGCCCTTAACTACTTATGAATAAGACTCATTCACACCAATTGAAAATGAATTTTTCATTGGAGCTAGATGGATTTTAAAAAGGAGTCTCTTGTCCATATAAAAATAGCACCTAAAGAATGCCACCCTTGTGGTAATGGTGTGAATGTGTACTTTTTGGAAGTGTAAACAAGTGTGGTTGGGGGCTAGGTCATTGGAAACCACTAAGAGGTAGAGGTTTTAGTATAGGGCCCTTAAGTGTTAGGCTTGAGGGTGCTTATGACCTTATCGCATTTAACAAATCATGTATTGATGTGGCACATAGGAGACTTGTTTGAAAAATACATAAAGTATAGCATGTTTCTACTCAATTCAAAATAGAAATTGGTAGCTGAAAAAAGCCTTGGTACATCAAATGCATCGAATAAAAATTTAATCTCCTATACTAGGGAACATCCAATACTTTCTATGGGCCATGAAGTATTGTAAGAGAAAAATAAATTTGCATGCAAAGGGTTAATTTGTATATTTAATGCTTTATGACCTATTCTAGTTTATCTTCAAGCATGGGCTAAAAACTATTTTAAAAAGATAAAAGGAACAATAGAAATATATCTAAATGCCCATGAATTTTTTGTTTTAATATGCCAATTTATAGAGTATAGACCATATATTTTGGTGAATGTGCCTTGGTTTTGCGATAATAATTTCTCTTGATTAAAACATGATTTATAGAGTATGGATTCAAGTTCCTTATTTTTTGCAATTGTTTTGGGTGGATGTTTGCTTCGTAGGGATATGAAATATGTTAGAGAATTTTGGAAATTGATCCAAAAGTAGATGATTTGATCCACTCAACTTTAGGTAGGATCCAAAAGGAGTTGGGTATAACAAAAGGATTATTGTAGGAAATTTGGTTGAAAGTGGAAGATAAAATTTGGAAACAAGTTTTTGTTTGAAAATATTATGTTTTGATGTTGTAGGTTCTTGTAGGTTGGGTGTATGTAGTAGCAAAAAATAGAAAAGAGAAACCCAAAAATGCTAAGTAGACAACTTGATGGCTAGTGGATTGTTTATCTCATTTATCAATTGAAAGGGTAGCACTTAAATCTTTTTCAAAGTTAGAGGATATTGAATGAGATGGTAATATATAACAAGGAGCAATAGGTTGATGTTTAGGAGGAAGCTCAAAATTAAATGATAAATTTGTAGTCACCTTTTCCTCTAAAATACTTTGAGATTACTCATTTTCCAATAGCTTAGTAAGAGAAATCCAACAATTCCTCAACATAAAAAGGAAAACATAAATTCTTTGTTAATTTGACTAATAATAAAGGATTTTTTGTGAAATCTAATTCCTTTATGGGGCAGCAATGTGCTACATATTTTTCTCCCTAACTAATATATGGGTAGATATTTGGGGTCTAGTTGCCTCCTAAGTTATCCAATAAATAAGAATGGGGAACAACATTCATTTTAAGAATCATTGTTAGTTGTTAATCAATCTTTGTTTGATTTTTCATATGCTTATTATGAAGTGGATGAGAATGTCTTCTTGATGGAAAGAGGTGAAAAGTACAAAGAAAATAGTTAAAATTTAGTTGAATAATCATATAATGGTTAAATTACATAATAAAAAAACAAAAACAAAAATACTTAGCAAGTTCTTTTGTATAACTAAAAGTTATGATTATTATTGTGTAGTTTTTTATATCTATTATTATTATAACAAACCTCATATATAATTCCCCAATAATTTAATTAAAAAGAATCATTTACATCAGTACAAAGCATTACATAACATATGAGTATAATTGAATATTAAATAATGATCAACCTTCAAAATCAAACTTACATATATAAGTGAACTTACCTATGCCTAAAATTTTAATGCAAATATATATATATATATATATATATATATATATATATATATATATTTCTCACAAATACAAGTCATTACAAAATATTAAATTTATTCCTATAAATATCATATGATCTTTATTAAATGTTAAATTTGTTAACACAAATATAATATGATCATTATAAATGAACCCTTAATTTATTTTATAACATGTGAATGATGAAGTGATTAGATTTTCATGAAAATAAGTAATTTATAAATAAAAACTTATTTGTTTCATGGAAAAATCATGGTAAGCCTTGCTTAACATTCCATCCCTAGTGTAAGCATTAAATCATTTACCAATGTATCTATTGTCTAATTTAGATACAAGAGTCATAAATAATCAAATTTAATTTAAATTTAAAAAATAATCATTTTTACCAACCAATGTATCTATTGTCTAATTTAGATACAAAAGTTGTAAATAATCAAATTTAATTTAAATTTAAAAAATAATCATTTTTTAACTGGTAAACTACATAATATGAAAAAAAAGGTGATCTTAGCAAATCCCTTTTAACATTACCATTAAATTTTTAGACTTAAATTGAAAAAAATGCCCCTACAATTCATTTTGATAGAAAAAATTCTGATGCAGAGGACAAATATTCAACACATAACTAGCTATGAAAGCCTACAGATTCAAGTTATTGAGAAACTATGTAGTTAATCCACTTAACCATATAAACAAAAGTAAAACGAAGGCATGTTCTGCAGCCAGGTCAAAGAATAGCATACATCTGAATCATATGCAAGATGCCATTTTTTCTCCCATTCCACACAATGCTACACAGAACTTTCCTCCATTCTCAACTAACAGATCCGTTTACTCAATATGATCAATCTGCCTCAACAAGGCTCTGACGTTTTGTATGGTACCAGATTTAACTTATAACCCAATAACATGATAAATTATATATGCAGATTAAGAACTAGAAACATAAATTCAGTCCTAGCAGCCATTTTAAAGTTTTGGAATTGAAAAATTGTTTCCATAATACAAATTATACTTGATTCACCAAAACTGACAGTTTTAACAATGAAACTTTTTTTGTGGGTCTTCATCATGTGAGTATGTGGAGAAAGATGGCTATGCCCATTAAATTAAAAATACCTTCTCCATTTCACTTTCATGGATGGCAATACGCTGATCCAAAGATCCCTGCATAGAGGCCATGAGAACGAGCTAAAACTTACACCCACATCACCGAAACCTTTGAAGTGCAGGAACTTTGACAATGATTTTGAGCTTTGTGCGGGTGGGAAGGAGAAATAGTTTAAAACTGGGTGCAAAAAATTTAAGGTAGACAGTTTAAAATTGGCCGTGGAAAAAATGAAGGTTAAGGAAAAACGGAAAAGTGAACAGAAGGATAGATTAAATGGGCCCCACACCAGCCACTCTAAGTGGTCAACACTTAGAGTGTGCTGGTTAAGCCAGCCCATTCCTAAGAAAGGCTACTTAGATGCAAATAAGAAGGGCATTAAATGCAAAAATCTTTTTGCAAGCAACACAACTAAACAAAGAGTTGATGTTCTATTTTATCTTACTGAATCTTGGAGGAAAGAGACCCAGTTACCAATCCTTGTGAATCCCTGGTCAGTTCTTTTACATTTCTCCATATTTCCTCCATAATATCAGTCACTTTCCACCAAGCTCCTTCGAAAGAAAAATCCTTTCCCTTTCCTTCTCCACCAAGATTGGTAGCCCCCCTCAGGAATCCTTCTACCCCCCCTTTTTTAATCTCCCCCGACTCGTATAAAACTCAATATGTAAATACCATTTTTTTAAGAAAAGTTTCTTGCAGACCAATAATCTTTCTTTCCCCCAAACAAAAATCAGTTCCCCCAATATTTTGACCTACTTCCTAATTAAAGTTTAGCTTTTTATTTATTTATTTATTTTAAGAAACAATAACTAATAAAATCTCCAATTCCCCCAATATTTCAACCTACTTCCTAACTAAAGCTTAGCTTTTTATTTATTTATTTATTTTTAGAAACAATAACTAATAAAATCTCCAATGTTTTTTCAATTTCTTTTTAACCATCAACTTAGAGTTGTGCATGTTCTTGCATGCCAAAACCTTCCACCTTTTTATTTGATTTTTAACAACTTATTTGAAAATCTTATCTCTTAATCTATTTTAAATCACTTTATTAAAGTAATTATCTTTTCTCCATCTTTTCTATTTTCGTCTGCTTTAACTTCAATTTCAAATCTTATCTTCAATATTTATTTGAGATCACATTGTTTTATCATATCTAATAATTATTCCCACAAGAAAATCAATTAAATATTTTTATAAAACAAATTAGTTCAATTATTTAATAATAACCGCATACATTTACTTTTTAACAAGGCCATAAAAAAACTATTACGTCCACCACACAATCTAATTGCACAACTAAACACTTACACAAATACTCAGAAGGGCCATGATGGAGGGACACTACATTTCTCCTCATTATGTACCATTTGTAGCTTCATGTGTTTGCTCATTTCCATTCATATTGGTACAATATTAAGTGAAACCATATTATTTTTCATGGTAGCAACATGATAGTCTCTTGTATGATTTTATTTTCCTTTATGATTGTGGAGCAAGGATAACTAGTTTTGGAGGTGTGTATGATTTTTAAGGATACCCTCTTCATCTCTTTTTTCCTTAAAATACCAAAATAGCAAGTATGTTGACATTTTAAGAAGGGGTATATTACTCCTATCCATTCCATGGGTGTCTTGTGAGATATGAATTATTGTCATTCCTCTTTAGTGGTGGTGTTGCTTATAATGCCCCTTGAGGAATGGTTATAAATTTTTCCCATATGATGTTGAGCATTGATTCATCCCTCGTGATGTTCAAACTTTGGGTGCTCCTTGAAGCATGATTAGAAAAATAGTCTATGGCTTTGGAATAACAAAACTTGTTGATTCATGAACTTGAGCATCTTTTAACATGGCCACCTAGCATAACAAAATTTGCTTTCCAATGGATCCATGTGTTTCATGAGTGATTTAGCATCCTTATGAGAAGACCATTTTGTCTAACACATTTGATGGATGATGTTTTGTAATTGAGAAAAATTTAATACTAAGGTCTCTTTACCTAACCTTCTCGAATCCATTTTTTAGTACTAACCCTTGTGTTTATGTTTCATTATGTTTGTAATATTTTTCTTATATTTCTATGTGTCTACTTTGTGTCTTTGGTGTGTTTTCCTTGTGTCCTTCATGTGTTTGCTTCATGTATCATGTGTGTCTTTTTTGTGTATTCTTTGTATATAGTGTGTTTGCTTTGTGTATTATTTTAAAATGTACTTCATTGGTTGTTATTTGAGTCTTATGTGTGAGTGAATATTTTCTTGTCTTATGTGCATGTTTATCTTAGCATTGTGGATTGATGAGATCCTAAGTTGGGGGATTTTGTACCCCTCAAATTGATGGTACCTTGTTTTTTTTGGCATTTCTATTTACTTCAGTGTGAGTATGAATGCAAGATTATACTCTCACTAAAGTGGGGATAAATGTAGCATAAAAAATTGCCACCCTTGACAATTTCACACTATATTTTGCTCCCCTCCTATGAGCTTGGACCTAATTATGCATTAATTTCTCATTTTATAAATATTCTTAGAAAATAAAACATGGGAAATCAAATTATGTATTTAATATTTTATCCCAGACACTTTTAGACCCCAAAAAAGGTAGACCTAATCTAGGGAATACTATGTTCTAGACAACCTATTTTGGCCCCAAATTTGAATATGTTGGTGTCACTAATTTATTATTTGAATTTCTCATTTCAATTATCAGCCATAGACATTTTATTTTTGAGAAATTAAATTAATTGCACATAAATACATAACATTTTCACCATTTTAAATCTTAGAAAATCTATTGAGCAAATTAATGATCCTAAAATTAGTCAAGGGTAGTCAAGGCTAGAATTAGTAGGATTATCACAACACCATCATCAATCAAGTTCAAGTTTGAAAGACATCAAGGAAAAAGAAGAAATTTATGTACAAGTAGCTATTATGGTCAATCATGCCAAATCATGAAGATGTATTGAGTTATCCTCTACATGCCAGTTGTAGCAATCCATTATGATTTATGAGCTAACATTTTGTAGGTCTATCAAGCTTTCAAGGCTTCCATAAATCAAATTTTGTGGCAACTTATGTGACATCACTTCATCAAGGTAACATTGTCATTTATCATTCATCATTTTAGTCAATTATTATTATTTTGGCCTTTTCCCGACCTAGGGTATTCTCTCTTAATCATCATCAATCATTGTACATGGAGGTAGAAATACCAATAGGAGGTTTGACTTAGGAAAGGCATCTATATATCACAACCTTTCCCCTATTTTCATGTGTGTGGGTCAAATTTAGAGGTTGCAATATGCGTCAGTCTTAGGAAACATAGTGTAGACCTTAATCCACATCTCAAAACTATTAGATCCAAAATAGGAGTCCATTCTAGTATATAATGTACCCTAGATAAGCAAATATAAGCTCAAATTTTTATCATAGGTTCCTCTCTTTGTCTTAGTCTTATATCTAAAGTTGTTAAATGTAACATTCTATTTTTCGTCTTTGTAATAAATTATCTTTTCAAATCTAGGGTTATATGTCAAATAGGCTTGTCAAATCACACATCAATTTATTATCCTCAAAACTCAAAAAAAAATATAAACACTAGGGGATTGGTTCTCCATTGTGGTAGCAAGCTAATCATCAAACCTTAGTCAAATTATGTTTAATGTTGATTCAAGTTAAAATGAGATATCTTAGTTATCTTAACTCTGATCTAGGATCACATTTCCTACTCAACAAGTAAATAGTAGTAAAATAGTAGCTACTAATTGCACCAATACAAAGGATTCACTTAAGTGATTTGGTGATATTATTCACAAGTCAACATTCATATGAAAGTAGTATGTAGGGATTAAATGAAGAGGCTTGGACAATCACTTAGGCCATCATGAAAAGGATTTTGAAGCCCATCTAAGATATGGAATCTAGAGAGTTGCATAGAAGGTTGAGATTGTGAATCAAAGGATAGTGGGGATTAGTAAAGTCATATAATGAAACCCAAAAAATATTTCAAATCGGTTGTCACTCTAAAGACCCATAGTACTATGAAAATTTCAAGAAAGTACCAATGTGAAATTGTAAATAAACATGTCTAAATATAAAAAAAATTGGCATATGAATACAATTTTGACCACTACAATAAAATATTCAATATATCATGTTATGAACATTTATAATTTTTTAATTTTTTATTCTATGTTTTATCTCTATTTAAGTAGACAATGAACAATTTTAATGAAATGGTTTTTTATTCTATGGTTTATCTCAACACCCCTCTTATCCCTATCAAATGCAAGCCTCTGTTGGAGCCTATGCCCACGACCATTTCTTCTAGGTTGAGGGAATTTGATAACACTAATGATGATGATAATTCGTGGAACCCCACCTCAACTATTTCTCTTGTCCACTCCTTAGCCCAGGGCCATTACTTGGAGGTCCCTAACACCCCACTTGTTTCTAACCCTAGCCCTCACAATTCCCCCAACCTATGCATCAACATGGATGAACCTAGGAATGTTCCTAGTTCAACTCGTATCCATGTCAACCCCACAAGTAAAAAGTTGAATAAAATCTCTAATACTATCAATTTTCAGAAGGATATTATGAAATGGATCTTGGGGCAACTAGTAACTACTAAAGAGAGGATACAAATATTGAAGGGAAAGATGCTAGAACAATAGGTTGTGTGGCCTAGGAAGGTGGAGAACAAAATGCATTGGGACATGATTACCTCCTTGGAGAGGTCCTTTGAGAGGTGGGAAAAGTGGGAAAAATAGCTAGACAATCTTTGAGCCATTGTTGGGTCTAAAGAAGATAAAAAGAGCTTATTGGATGAAATTCATGCCATTCACAAGACCCAAGAGAAGACCATGCAATGTTTGTAGTTTATCACTAACTACAACCAAGAAACTATGAAAAATATGACCCTCACTCTTCAGGTGTTTCAAGAAAAGATAAGAAGAGCTAAGGGAAGCGACTTACAAATGGGGAGGATGATGGTCATGTGCAAAAGAAGAAGGGTAAGAAGGTGGACACCTCGGCCTGTGATGTTACCAATGATACCCAGGCCATTCTTCAAGGGCTTGTGATTTTTGAGAAGAAGCTTGAGTTCCTGTCCTGGGAGTGGAATGTGATCACTGGTCTCAAGCTTTTAGGAGCCCTGTAGGTGTCTAGTTTTTGTGTTGGTCTTGGTCATGTGGTTTCTTTTTTGTTATTTTCCTACTGGTCAAATTGCTTAAGCTATAGTATACATTTACATTTTCTAGTTTTATCACTGCTCGTGAGTCATTGGTTTACCTCTATGGCTGGTTTGTAATGGGTACTGGCCCTTCCCATTTAAATATAATCAAAACAAGTTAAATCTCAACAATTTTCCCTAATTGGGTGATTAGGTGTATGAATTTTTGGCTTTTTTTTTGTAGCTCATTTTTGTCACTCCACATCGATCAATCCTATAAACGATTGTCTATAAATCTTAACTTTCATTTTGCAATGTCAAAAAACATATTCAAATCTGGTGGTGTATAACTCAACATGAGTTATCCTATCATAATCCTAGTTAGTAGCTTTCCTCACATGTGGAAAGACTAAGTCTCCTTAGGAGAGACTAGTCGATGTGTCAACTCATTTTTGACACATTGCTACTACATAGAATGGAGGTTGAACTATTGAGCTAGTCTCATGGGTTCTCATTTGCCACCTTTCCTATACTTGTGGAGTCTTGTTGAAGACTTTGTCTCAAGCTTCACCTATAAATACCTTATTGGTTGTAAAGCTATATACTCTTTTTCAATACATTGCAAGCTTGTGTTTGATCTCTGCTCCACGATCTTGGCTAATATTTTGACAAAATCAAACCAAAAATTAAAAAAAATCATGGAAGGTGTTGAAAAATGCACACTTTATTGATTTGAAGTGACATTTAAGTAATTTGAGAAATACAAAGTATTTTCAAATATTGTTTTTTTAATAACATGAGGGTCAAAGATTCATTTTAAAAGGTTTATTTTTAATTGATTAGTAATGAAATATGTCGATAGAATTAGCTAATAATTATAACTACAAAAGAAATTGAAAGATATAGAAGGAGATAAATGCAAGTAGTGCGTTGAAGAAATGTCTCTTCACTTGATGGTGGAATCTAGAAATTGGGATCATCCATGTTATTTAAAGAGTGAAAGATAATTTAATATTTTTATAGAAGGATTTTTTAATAAAAAGATTATATTCAAATTATTATTTATGATATATTTTGTAAAAATTTAAAATAGATTAAGAAGGTGGTAAAATAGTATTTTATTTAAATATTGTCTTATTTCATAGTCAAATAATCTAAACTTACATCTTATTTATATCAAAATAATAAATATTTATTCTATTTTCCTCAATCAAAATAAACATTTAATTATCATACTAATTTATACTTATATAATAATAAAATAAAACAATAAATTGTTGAATAATAAAAAATAAAACTTAAAAATGAATATTCAATTAAAATTAAATTAATAAATATTATACAGCTTAAATTAATTTAACTTATATTTTTTATAACTCGTTGTATTACACTAAATGTTTTGTTAAATAAACGACGACATTTCAGACTACAAATTTGAAAACAATATTATAATGAAAATATTCCTAATTTCTTATAACTTTCAAGCCATCTTAAGATCTGGAATCTCCTATTTTTAGAAACAACATAATTTTAGGATTTTCTGCTAACACATTCTTGTATTTTCTGCAACGCCATGAAGATGGAGGTACCTTGTCAGATTAGTGGAGGAATATTAGGACAAATAAACAAATCGACAAACTTTTATCAAGATGCTTCGCCAATAAATAGAATTGTCAAATACAAGCGAAAGCTCCAGCAAGCCGGTTTTCGTCTCATTCGATACTCCGATTGTCATCTGAAATGAAGGAGCTTAAGTACTAAACCGCTATCCAGATATTTATTGTAATTGATGTGCTGGGTGATCGAAAAAATTTCAAATAGGAATCTAATCAGTTGAACAAGGATCCAGAGAGCTCCAGGTAATCCGCACGCCTTTCAAATCGATGCCTGGCCATTGTTTTGTATCAAATGATCCTTTTAACATAAGATGGGATGCTGATATGGGTAACCATCATATGAGCTGGCCTGCTATTAATTTCCTCCGAATATCTGACAAAACTTGGTGGGAGATGCGTCACCTTTCAACGTAAATCAAATCAACAAGATTGAGTTTGAATGCATAGGAAGCATTATTAATGCTAGTGTGCTAGAGTGAAGCAAATGTCATTAGAGTGATAGCAACCCCTTGACTAGACCTTAACAGAAAGATATTCTCTGATCTATTTAATCAGGGTGATTACAGTTCAAAACCAACGTTTATTAGATCTGCATAGAGATGGGTGTCAGGGGCGTCTCTTTGGTTCTTTTAGCCTTGTTCATGGCTCGTTATGTTGTGAGTGCAGAAAATATAGAGCCTTACTCCATCTATATAGTCCATACGGATAAGTCTGCTATGCCTAGTGAATTCCCTTCTCATGTTCATTGGTATACATCGCTGCTTTCATCTGTCAAAGGAGTAGACGATCAGCAGAGCATAGAGAAGGAAGATTTGTATCTTTACACTTACGATACTGTACTGCACGGCTTCAGTGCCATGCTAACACAGTCGCAGCTGGATATGCTGGAAGAAATGCCCGGTCACCTATCATCGTTTGCCGATTCATTGGGAACTATGGATACCACGCATTCCACGGAATTTCTGGAACTCAGCCCTGCTAAGGGTCTTTTGCCAAAGTCCCGATTCGGGCAAGACATAATCGTGGGCATGCTGGATACCGGGATTTGGCCGGAGAGCCGGAGTTTCCGAGACGATGGAATGGGACCAGTCCCGGCCAGATGGAAAGGAATTTGCCAAAATGGCACAGACTTCGACTCTTCTCTCTGTAACAGAAAACTGATAGGAGCGCGCTACTTTAACAAAGGTTTGGTGGCCATGTCCGGGAAGCCCAGCCTCGACACCGACTACGAATCTCCGAGGGATTTTGAAGGTCACGGAAGCCACACATCGTCCACTGCAGGAGGTAACTACGTCGAAGGTGTTGATTTCTTCGGCTACGCTACTGGCAAAGCTCGTGGCGTAGCTCCTGCCGGGCGACTGGCCATGTACAAGGTCATATGGTCCAATGGGAGTACGGGATCCGACGTATTGGCTGCAATGGAGACCGCTATTAGCGATGGAGTTGATGTTATGTCTATGTCATTTGGGGGGTTCTCGCCTCCCTATTTTCAAGACGCTATAGCCCTTGGAGCCTTCGCGGCTATAAAGAAAGGCGTTGTGGTCGTATGCTCTGCGGGCAACAGCGGGACACGGGGAAATATGCACAACGGAGCGCCGTGGATTTTCACCATCGGTGCCAGCACGATCGACAGAGGTTATGCAGCTACTTTGAAGCTGGGCGACGGTAGCGTTACCCGAGGCTCCTCCTTCTACATTAACCAATACGGTAGCTATCATATATCTGAGAGCAAGCTCATTTACCAAAGCGGAGACCCTGCATGTCGGAGACAGTTCGACGCCGCCACACTGAACGGAACCGTGCTGTTGTGCGCGAATACGAGCTATTCACTTATTGAGGCTTTGGTAGCCGCGGGAGCCCGAGGGCTGGTTGCGGTGTCAAGCGTTCCCTTCGAGCCTTTTCCGGATAACAGTCTTCCTACTGTCGTCTTGAATCCGCAAGATGGAGCAGCTGTAGTGAAGTATGTTTCTTCAACGTCGACTCCAGTCGTGGAAATAAAGTTGGGTCTGACGTTGCTAGGCGTGAAGCCTGCACCTGCTGTGGCGTCTTTTACCTCTCGAGGGCCGTATCCACCAAGCCAAAATATTCTGAAGCCCGATGTCACAGCACCTGGTGTAAATATCCTGGCGGCGTGGCTTCCGAACACCATTATTGGAGACAAATATGTCATGATCTCTGGCACTTCCATATCATGTCCCCATGTGGCCGGGCTGGTGGTTCTGATGAAAGCCGTTCACAGCGAGTGAAGTCCTGCGGCGATTAAGTCTGCTTAAATGACCACTTCTTACACGCTCGTCAATTCCGACAAGCCCATTATCGACCTGGGCTTCAACGGCAGCTCCGCGACGCCGGTTGATATGGGTTCAGGCCACGTCAATCCAAATAAAGCCGTCGATCGTGGACTTGTCTACGACATCAGCGTGGAAGACTACAGCAACTATCTGTGCACTCTCAATTACACCACCCAGCAAATTCAATCAATTACGTGTACGCCTGTTTCATGTCCCAGCGGCCTCGACGTGGGTTCCGACAGTCTAAACTATCCTTCGTTCACTGCAGTATTCGACAAGAATGCCACTTCCTCCTCCTCTTCGACCTTGAAAAGAACACTGACAAATGTAGGAGATGATATATCGTATTATCACGCAGTTGTTGAGGTGCCCAAAGGACTCAAAGTACGGGTAGATCCTGACGTTGTTGAATTTAAAAAGAAATTTGATAAGGCAAATTTTACTCTTACTCTTTCAATAATTTTGTATAGTTACTCGATCGTCGATACTGAAAGACAAAAAAATCTGGCAGAATTTGTCCTGCCACTGTTTTCGAATGGACACCAAATAGTTTGTTTGTACTAATTGTTTTGTCAAATTTACATATAAGATTACTTTCGAATGTATAGTGCTGAGTCGATTATACCTGTACGACCACTAGTACATAGCGGGGCCCTTTAAGACGATAATTTAAGACAAAATTCTAATTTTGTCTTTAAGTGATATTTTTTAATTTTATATTGTCTTAAATTAAGACAATAGAAATTAAAGATATTTAAGTGATATTTTTTATTTTATATTGTCTCAAATTAAGACAATAGAAAATGTATGAAATATAATTATTTCTTTCCACACCTTTTCCGTAAAATAAAATTTGTGTTTTCCCATCTTTTCCTCTGTGAGTTGGCTCTCCCGTCTGCTGCTTCAGTCGTGGCGCCCACTCGAGACGCAGTTTCTTCTGGTGGGAAGGCTTACAATTGCCGGTTTGGGGAAAAGGCTTATAATAATGGGTGTGGCGGGAAGTGACCATTCTATTGGTTTTTTAGTGATCATGATTTGCAGAAAATATTGTGCCCTAGCTGCCATTTTCTACAACCCGTGGGCTGCGATTTTCTTCAACTCGTGGGCCGTTTGCAAGCTAACAGGTAAATACATTCATGTAAAAAACCCCAGATCTTGTTAAAATTCCTAACTCCTCCACCTATATTGTATTGGAATGACTAAGGAACAGAGTATTATTTAGAGTTAGCCTAGGGTATGTTTCCCATTAGAAGTTACTGAATTGATAGGTTTTTATTTGATCTAATATGCTTCAAAAGTGATCTGTATCTAGTTAACTTGGCTGGTGCATTCTATATTATGGCTTTAGCATTATTGTCTCCATGGTTTGAAAGTTTCATTTTTCCTTTTGCGTCCAGACGTTTTTAATTGACCATTTCCTTGATCAACTTTTCCAAAAAACAATGTCTTTTCCCGTTTTGTTTTAAGCTATTACTTTTGGTTCAGGTTAAATCTTCATGCGGTTAATATTCTTGCCTTATATCTATTGAATCTAAGCAACAATTGGTGCTCTTTGTTGAATAGAATGATATCGTATGTTTTTGTGGATCTACCTTCACCTACTGTGTACTCACTCAATTTCTTTCGTGGTTGTAATAATTGCTTTGTTATCTGAACTGTTATATCCGCCTGCATTTATAAATCTTCATGGATCTAACATATCTACTCATAATAGTGATGGAGATTTTATGCTTGAACCTTTTTGAGGGAAGGAGGAAGTAGGTCAGATCAGGTAAATATCCATTGGTTTGAAGAGTTTTTTGGGGATATGGTGTTGCCTTGGGGAGATGCGCTGCCAAGAGGCCATACTATCAAGATGACTACTTGCCTCAAGTGTGATCAGAGAGGCAGGAGAGCACGTTTTCTTGTCTTTTTCGTTTAAGGGCATAACAAAAAGGCTATGCATGGAGAAGAAGGGGACTGGAAATATTCTCATAGGAATGACTTGGAGAGAATGAGTTCGATGCTTTAATACTCCACAACCACTCAGTAATATAGAAAACAATGGAATTAACTGACAGAGATTGCATCTGTTTTGAGTTGCTTCGGGAATTTCTTTAAAAGAAAACTGAAACTTTGTTCATAGAGGGGGGATTCACAAAAAGAGAGGAGGGCATGATCCTATCTTAGGAACAACCTCAACTTAAGGGAAAATTATAATACTACTTTATCAAACATGTGCATTATTCATGGATTGACCATGTATTAGAATATTTTTTTCTCTGGCCAGAAAAATCCAGATTCAAAACACCTTTCTCCATATATATACAAGAAAAAACCTATACAACTCTTAGCTGGTCAAGAAATAAGATGATTCTTCTATCAAACATATGATAAACTGTCAAACCATTACATACTGCTTAATTTGTTTAGCAGTATCTTCTCTATTTTTCAAGCACAATTGTCACATTTCAAGAACTTTTGAAATGGTAAATAGAACTTTGTTCCCTGGAAGCTTTCTAGCATAAAAAAAATTCTTTAGCATATCCCAGAAATCACTCTTCTATAGTCCCTTCTATGGCACATTGCTTGTACACTACAGTCACAGAGCCTTCCTTGGATTTATCTTTTCCCGTTTTGTTTTAAGTTATTACTTTTGGTTTGGGTTTATTCTTTATGCGGTTAATATTCTTGCCTTATATCTCTTGAATCTGAGTAACAATTGGTGCTCTTTGTTGAATAGAATAATATTGTATGTTTTTGTGGATCTACCATAATAAATATTCAGTCTAAAAATTGAATGGTTCCACTATTCTTGCTTATCGTCATTCTTGATTTGTACTTAATCTTCACTGATAACTGTGATCTATTTGATTACTTTGAATCTTTGCTCCTTCCTACAAAACTCATATAGCCACAATCCATGTTTCATACTTTTTTATGACTTATACTGTCATCCCTGCATGCATGCATTTAGACTGTCATCTATCCCCTCTACTTTATGGATGTCCTTTGATTGACTATCTTATTTCCTTATTGTGACACTTAAAAGAATTGTTACCTAGGGTTTCATTGTCATGAAAACCTTAAGGGTCTGCCCTTGGTGAATGTTCATACCTTTGCACAATCCATACTCACTGTCAACCTTAAAGTACCACCCTCTTGCAAATTATTCCTTCATTGTTCTTGATTGCTAAGACTTGAATGAATTTTGATGACTGTGATTTATATTCCGAGTCTGTCCTTCAAGCCTTTAAGACTTGTGATCACTGCTCTCTTTGATTGATCCACCCTTATGTCCTCACTATTGTTCTTACAAACTCTATCCTACTATGAAAAATCACTGTCATGAAGTGACAGTACAGTCATAAAGGATATTACAGTTGCAAATTGCATTCACAAGCTCTTCAAGTACATAGACATATCTACATTTGACTGCCCTCTTTTGATTTGACTGTCATATTTGAAGCCTTCTTTGTTAAAACTCATGACTCCGCCTTATCGTTTGGAGACTCCCTTAAGACAATTATGACTTCCCATTAGAATTTTTTTGAAGAGGAGCACCCATGATTGGTGACTGTCTTCCTTTAATAGATCTCGTTAAAGTGACTGTCCTTGACATTCTTGCTTGCTCTTTCCATGAATGGCTGTGATTTCTCTCTTGATGACTGTCCATGAAGGTTATCTATTGTCCTTTTACATCTCCACAGATCTTGGCTGCTTTCATTCCCTCACAATGTGCATCTGCCCTTAACCCCTTTGTGACATGGTGACTACCTCTTGACCTTATTATAGACCTACCATTGTCTTTATGGATTGGTGATTGTCAACTTGGAATTTGTCTGACCCTCTGTTAATTACATTGGAAGATTTGATACTTGCTTCTTGCCTACCTTTAATTCACTGTCCTTAATCATAATTGGTTGTCCTTTACTTGTCATGCACCATTTATTTTTCCATTTTAATCTCTTCCCTTTTGGACTGTTGATGTCCTCTTCATTCTAATATGTGTCCTTAACTTGAATATTTGATGGAAACCTATTAATTAAGGGTCTCTCTCTATCACCTCTATCTTACTGTCATGCATTGGCTGTCCATTTTAATCTCTCTCCGTGACTGTCACAACACAGTCATAAATGTCATAGATTATACTTCAATGTGATGCATTGTTTTGTCTCCTTGCAACGAAGGATTTCCCTTGCTCCTCATTACAGTCATAAGAAAACTATATCTTCCAACTCACCTCTTATTAGATAAGAAAAGATCTGTGCTTGGTGAGCTTACCATGTCTCTAGGCACAAATAACCACAGGGAAGTAGCTTAATGTTTTATCTGACTTCAAAGGCATCATAAGCATGCATAGCAATTTGTAATTTACAGAAGTTCCAGTCATTTGATTGGGTGTCTTCACGAGTGACTAGTATGGATGCTATTTTCTGGATAAGACCACATAAAAGATCCTCTGCAGTTTGTCCAGAAAACTCACATATGTGGATGTGATTCTCATTGATTTACCATATTTATTTTATTAATTAGTAAGTGAATCTCCATTCATCATCAATCATACGTCACAAATTTTATTTGGTGGATAGTTATATTTTCATCTGTTGCAATGTTTGGTTGCAACAGAATTCATGTGTATTTAAAGGTAAAGCATTCATTGAACTATATCATTCTAAGTCTTAGGGAAAATATGGTGAAGATGACCATGGAATTCATATAAAATATTTCATATAATCTTATTGAGTGTCCTCACAATCAATATGGCTGCGGTCCACCAGGACATCACAATATTAGTTGAGTTGTTCAACAGATGACTTCCAACTCATCATCAATAATGCACCTTAAATATTAAAAAAAATAATTTAGTTGAGGGCACCTTCTTTCATCTGTTGGAATATTTGGTTATAACGAATTGATTGTCTTCAAAGGTAATATGCATTCATCAAACTATGTTATTCAAAGGCTTTATAAAAATACTGTGAAGATGATCACAATCTTGTTGGCAAATAATTCATAAAAGCTTTTATTGTGGTGTAACAACCAATATGGATGCAATTCTTCCCAGCACACCAATTTTAATTGAGTTAATTAGGACATGCCTATCCACTCATCATCAATTGTGTATCTCAAATTTTATTTGGTGAAGGGAAACTCATTTCATTTAGTGAAACATTAGGTTGGAAAACTATAACAGAAATCAATCTTCAATGGTGTTAAGCATTCATTGAACTATATGACTCTTTTCATTTTTGAAATCATTCTGAATACTATACATCCATTTTATCACTTTGTTGGGAAAGATATGATGACTGATCTTAGCTATCCTTTGAAAAGCAATACTGTCCCTATTTGTTCTGTTCCGGTATGTATCCAGATTCTGAATCTCAAGGCAATTTTTTTGTAGATGGTCTTCCCAGCTGATCCAATTCCTGATTATAATCTTAAATGAATATGGACTTACAAGCTGAGTGAAATTCTTACATAGAAAATGATGTTTTAATTAACATGCATATAATGCTCTTTTCTATCTTTAAATCATACTTATGAGGTTCTTTAATGATTGCCCAACCGACGGAGAATTTTCTGATACAATGAACAGGTATATGCAGTATTACTACCGATTTTTATCTTTTTCATTTACTATATTCACAGGAAAGATCTTAATGATTTACACCATGCGGTATTGGGTAATGTTTCTATCAATTACCATGTTTCTTTTCTTTGTAAGACAATTATTAAATGCTATTAATTTTAAAGCTTCTTTGGTTATCTTTTGTTATGGTTTAGTTTGTAGGAATTGCCAGAGGTTCTTTATGATTAAATCAAATGTTTAATCTATTCAAGTATTCTCTTTTTTGTATTCATAACTAGAGTCCTCACCGATTCAATAAAAGATGTAGTTGGTCGACCTCGACCTGACTTTTTCTGGCGCTGCTTTCCTGATGGAAATGCGGTTAGAAGCACTTATGAACCCATCTCCCTCATTATTCATTATACAATTTGTTAAGATAATTAGCACCATTGTGTGTCAGGTCATTTAATTCTTTTTTTGAATTGATTAAGCCAACTTGCCATTGATGGGGGCTTGTGTCAGGTTTATGACAATATTACAACTAATGTCATTTGCCATGGCGATCCAGCAGTCATAAAGGAAGGACATAAGAGCTTTCCCAGTGGACATACATCATGTAAGTAGGGAATGTTATACTTCTCTGACACTTTTAAATTTTCCTACCTAAGATCTCATTCTGCAGGCATGGGTCCAAATCTTATCCACATGCTGTGAGTTTAGAAGTGCACATTAAATTCTCAAACATCAGATCGATTGGTTGTTGCTGCTATATGGTTTATTTGCCTCTTTTGAGAGAATTTTATTTTGTGGTTTATACAAAGGGATTGCATCCATTTTTTTGGAGACCTTAATTCATTTAAGGTTATAATAGAATTATATTCTAGTTATTATGTGTTCACGGTATTCCTTTATGTGCTTACCTAGAAATGTAACAGCATTCGCTTACTGTCCTGGCTTGAATGTATATGGCTTAATGCCCATAATGGTTCATGTACAGTAAGGAAAGGATCAGGAAACTGGTTCAATTTTATAACCAAATGATTCCAGCAAGACTTTTGGATTTGCATTCTTCCTTCCATTAAAATATTCATCATCAAGACTAGAATTTTTAAGCTCTTTTCCTTTTGTATCATTCACCTGTTATAATGGTTATGTATCTAGGTACAAAGTTTTGATCATATTTCAGAAATATCAATATATATTTTGGCAAAAATATTTGCTCACTATATTTACAATCCTCTAGCTCCTATTCTTAACAACACAAAAAATTATGCTTGCCATTAATTAGGGTTTTGACTCAGCACATATGCTCATGGATGATTTAATTCACCAACTTCTATCTCAATCTTTATCACTTTCATAATTGCCCTGATTTGTGAAGCAAATTCCACTTTCTGTGCTGTTGAAAGAAACATCCAATTGCTTGCTTCTTGTTTGTTAAAAACTGTTGGTACTCCTAGTTTCCTATCTATAGAAAAGCTTCAATTTGTGAAGAGCATTTTTAGTGGAGGATATAGGATTATAAAGTTTGTCAAAAAAAATTATTTGAAGGGTATAGCTTATTGAGCTTATTTGGAAGTCATCTATGCTGATTTTATGCTTTCTTAGAAGAGCATGAAAGGGATTAAGTGCATAATTGAATTATCTCCTTAGCTTAGTCTTTTGTGCTGGTGTGTCAGAAATGTGATACATCTGAGTCGATATATGTGATTGGATTTTCTAGTTTTAGTGCCCTAAATTTCCATGTAAGAACATGTACCTAGAAACTAAAGGGACAACAATGAAATCTATAACACCTTTGGCATATAACTTTGTGGCTGGTTATCAGCTTCATTTTAAGATTGGGATGATAAGGATTTCCATGTATCATGCATAGACAAAAAAGGTGAGATGTAGAGGACAATGGATGATAAGCTAACAAAAGATTGAGTTTCAAGGAACAGGGCCTTGATGCAGCAGGCCAAGGAGAATTATGAAGAATAAGAAAAGGAAGATCTAGAAGGAAGGCTAGATGGATGTAGGATAATATATTTTCTGTATTAAAGGATACATGTTAGGTCAATACATATGGGTGAGAATCATTAATGCTAGAACATTCAAAGCATTAACTTTACAATAAGGATATAGGGAAAATATGTCCATATAAAATCCATAAAGGCTAACATCTGAGCATAAAATCCAAATTGTAGTCAATTCAGGAAGTCAACCAATAATGCAACCAAGCTTAAAACATATCTGTTTCTTAAAAAAATGGTTCGAAGAGTGAATTAGTCTATTTCAGATTTAAGGCAGATCTGTCATGTTAAAAAACTAGTAAAGTGATTTAGCCTGTTGTAGATATAAGGAAGATCTCAGTCTATTGCAGATTAAAGGAAAATATGTTTATTAAAAAATTCTATTACTGCATGAGAGTTTACTTAAGCATGATTCTAAATTGTTGAACCCATATTGCTATTAATATTAAGTCAAATTGCAAATTGGTACCTTCAGCCATTGTTACTCAAAGCAAGACTACTTATTTGAGATTCTCTCATGTGGACTTGTTGCAGATTTGAAAGGGTTACTTCTGTTACGATTTAATTTGCTAAACTAGAATTGAATCTTTGTCCCAGGAAAGCAGATGGTAGTTATATTAGAAGTCATTGGTCGCATGATGCCTTGTGCAATGTAGTCTAAAGAGATATGAACTCCAGTCTCTGGTTTACATGTCTTATGATTAATGTATATTGTTGACAATATAATTTATGGTCAATGTATATGTTGGAAACACAATGATATGGTTTGTTTCACTCCCACATGATATTATGTATCTTAGGAACAACTCCAAGTTCAGGGAAAATTATAATAATACTTTATCAAACATGTGCATTATTCATGGATTGACCATGTATTAGAATATTTTTTTCTCTTCCCAAAAAAATCTAGATTCAAAACACCTTTCTCCATATATATACAAGAAAAAACCTATACAACTCTTAGCTGGTCTAGAAATAAGATGATTCTTCTATCAAACATATGATAAACTGTCAAACCATTACATACTGCTTAATTTGTTTAGCAATATCTTCTCTATTTTTCAAGCACAATTGTCACATTGCAAGAACTTTTGAAATGGTAGATAGAACTTTGTTCCCTGGAAGCTTTCCAACATAAACAAAATTCTTTAGCATATCCCATAAATCACTCTTCTATAGTCCCTTCTATAGCACATTGCTTGTTCGTTACATTCATAGGGCCTTCCTTTGATTATACAATACTCAAACTAGGAGGCATAATGCACCATGTAAGGTTTACATTACTCACTCTGAGTATCAACTGAAATTTATGCAGCTGGAGGAGGCTCTCTCATCAATAAGTCGCCTGTCATAAACCTTTCCAAATGGATCCTATGAAAAGACTATAATAGAGCTATTTAAAAAGAAAAATTCTTCCTGTTAATGAGGTACTACATGCACATGCATGGACTCAGATATATGTAAGTAGGTAGATTAATTTTGTTTCAAACTATATATTCAACATT
>VDFB02364812.1:0-52645 GCA_007258455.2 Sequoia sempervirens
AAGAATAACAATTCATAAGATAAACATGAACATATATTGCATATAAAACAATTATACAATCACAATGACCATTACGTCCTCTAGGGTACACGAGATGGCATCTTGAAGTCGTAAAACTAATACCATAATGATAACGGATGAATCAAGATTACATAAAGATAACGTCCAACCATCCATGATCCAAAGAGATGAAAAAGATACATATAACATTTTAATAATAGTTCAGTATGCTAACTGTAGAGTATATTTCCAAAAATGTAACACCATTTAGAATTACATACTTTGAAACGTTAACACATAAAAGTACCAAGTATTTATATAAATTTCATGAATGAAAACATCCATCAGAGATCATAAATTAAGGTCAAGGGTTACAAGCATTACAATGATAATAAAAGTTACATCGTATAAGAGTTACAGTGATATAGATGTGTTGCTCAACATATATAGGAAGAATACAATAAGATATATTAATACAACTAAAAAGGTGAATACAAAGTAAAAATATCGGCTCTGACTCGGGTACAATCTTTGAGTCACCAAAAGAGGCACATATCTACACAGCTCGTTCCTTGGTTGGGGACCCAATGGGGTGCATAGCACATTCCACCCAACCATGTGGACCCAAAAGTCCACCCCCCATGCTAGGAGTTGACAAGAAAGATCCCCATTCCTCAACCAAAATAGTCAAATGAAGCAAAAGAAAATCAAACTCCACAACAAGGATATGACATAAGGTAACAACCCAAAACATTGCCACCACATAGCCACAACAACATGATGAAAATTCCAATCAAAACTAAATGCCAATATTGTAGATCAACATTAAGTAACCATAAGAGGTGCCAACAACAATAGGATCCAAAGCCTTCAAATGAAAATGCAATATCAACCAACAGTAAATAACAAGGGCACCTTTCATTAACATCAATCAAGTTGCCATGAGGCATATGTGCAACACTAAAAGATATAACTTGGAGACTTCAACATCAAGAACCAATTGCCTCAATAACATCAACAATTCAATCAACACTCTCAGAGGCAACCAAACAAGGGAAAATAAATAGGTACTATAGGATAGTGTCATCGCATGGCCTTACATGGATTTTCTAGGCAATCTATCACAAGGTACCACCTCCATCTATGGTTATCTAGGCTACCTATCTCAAGGCGACTGCTCCATAGGGTGACTCATGTGGAACCACTTACCTTTCATGAGGACAAGATAGTGATCTTACCAACCAAGACTTCTCATCCCATCCTTAGTCTGTGAAAGCACTAGCGGTATGGGTGAGGCTCATAATTAATCTTGTTTAGTGTTTATCTACCCAACCTACTAGCTAATTAATTACATTATCACTTGATTAAAGAACTCTTCCATGGGTTACCCAAACAGCCCCTTTGTGCACCCACCCCCATGAACAGCCACTCTCCCTACGGGTACCAAATCAAAACATGCAAGGCGTGTACCTCATCTCACATAAAAATCAAGGAGTGCATATCACACAACATACGAGGCAAGAACCATCTCACAAACTCATTCCATATCACTAAAATAGAGAACAAGGAGGTACCACCCACCACATCAAAAGTCAACACCACAGTACAAAGTACTACTCATGAGCTCAAAATCTAAAATAAGAGCAATAAATCATAACAAAACAACCATGGAGAAATAAACATAAGTTAAGTTCCTCCATTGCCTCTAGAAGAAAAAATATCATAAATTCACAACCTTTTATTGAAGGTAATTCAAATATATCAGGTTCCCAACCATCTCAAATATGACCACAAGAAAGAAAATGCAAAAAAGTATCCTCAATCAGAATTAACACAATAACGAAGACTATCATCAAGGACCACACCAAAAGACTATATAACATCTACATAAGACAAGAGTAGAATAAAAATAACTATCATCATAATGAAATCATCCAACTTAATCAGAGCTAACATGATCCATCCATTATGAAATCAATCACAAGTATCAAACCCTTCTCAATAATCATTTGACACCAACAACCTCACTCCATTAAGAAATAACCAAAAATGAATGCAATACTAACTCAGCCGCCATGAACCATAAGAAAGTCAACCACCACACAACTCAACCCAAAAGCCTTATAATTCAATCATAATCAACTGATCAAAATTATAATAAAATACTCCATGATGAACATCGTGTCCACCATCTGGATTACTCAACAACTTATAATTTGACTATTAGACAACAACAACAAACACCATAACCAAAATCAACATACTTTCCAAGGACTCATATGAAAGAAAAGACATAATAACATGGAACCATTTTAAGAAAAAGGTCAATCTTTCATTGCTCTACACCTTCAACACAAGCAAACTATTCAACATTAAAACTATGAAAAGCACTATTTAGGGCCAACACCCAATAAACAAGCAATCATGAATGTCTCCACGAGTAAACATTACTTCCACTTTTATAATGCTCTCTTTCCATATTCAAGACACATACATTGTCATGTTATAACCATGAAGACATGAATTCTTCAACTCCCATTTCACTTACTAAAATAATTACATATTCCAATCACTCAAACAAGTCAAATATGCTTACCAACGTCTATTCCTACTAAGGATTCTATTTTTTGTTAAATCTAAGGATTAATAAATAGTTACTCTAAAGTCATTTTATAATCATAATAAACTATTTTGATCAAATACACATTATAGTCATTTTAAATGCCAACTAAATTTTATCTACAATGAGAGTTGCCAAAAATAACTTTATCAACTATAAATACTCAATTTCTCTATTGAGCTCCCCAACTTATTTACCTACAAAAATCAAGGACTTAATATGACAAAATTATTCTTTTACTTTAGGTCATGCCCACATTTTAAACGATAACATTTAAATACTATTGTTTGTCAACTCAAGGTAGCTCAACTATTCCAAGAAATAGCAATGTAAAGAATCTAGACCCTTTATTATATAACAATTATACATATTTAATAATTAATTTCAGATTCATAAATCATGATAATAAAATAATACAAATTAAATAATCATATATAAATATTATGTGTACAATTAGAAAATTAAGTTTCCTATTTATTCATTTTATATAAATATAAAGATGTTGGACCAAAATCCACAACTTTAGTTAAATTTATTTTCTTTTTAATATTTATTGAATAAAGTAATTCTTTACTTTCTAGGTTCTAATGAATAAAATATTTCCTTACTTACTTTATTTTAAAGTTATAGTTTTTCAAAAGATCATATAAAAAAAGAAAGCCTTTACTTCAGCCATGTATGATGTAAAAGACTAAGGGAAAAGAAGAAGATATATATATATATATTTAAATTGAGACTAAAGAAAATAGTCTTAAATGCATGTCTTACTTACTTGAAATTGAAGAATTCTAACTATCATGATTCAATTAGAGATAGAAACAAAATATAAGTAAAAACTAAATCGGTGGAGAAACGGGAGACCCACTTCGCAGCGAATTCCAACTGGAGATAAGATGAGTTTAACTTCTTAGTAAACAAGAATGAACTAGACGATAAGTGTTTGAAGGCAACTAATTATTGTGATGCAAGTCAAAGAACCTAAAGCAGTGAATAATTTTTGTAGCAGACTATCTGATAATCAAAAAAGATTTATCTTTAGTGAAAAGTTTATGCAGAAATAATCAAGTAAACCAGTCACAAAATGATCTACAGAAGACCAAAGTAACACAAAGAATAATGTAAATTAAGGGAACGACAGTCCCAAAGTCAAAATAAGACAAAACTGTTATCAAATTTTATCGAGGAAACTAGCCTGTGCCAGGAACAATTGATAAACCAATAGCTATAGTTGTCTCTACATCCGGTATTGCTGCTTTGATGGTCATGGTTTAACATACATTAAATTGTTTAGAAAAGCATCAGGAAAAACATCAGTGGGTGATAGCAATGAAAGAAAATACACTTTCTAAGCCTAAATACTTTAGCTATGATAGGTTGTGAATGGTGTCAAAGGTATTTTTAAAATTTATGCATCCTCCAAGTCGAGACACTGTAGCAGTGATAGACTACCAAAAGAATCAGGGAAGATATTTAGACTTTTAAACTTCTTGTTATGTTCAAGTGCGACAGCTGAGACAGGTTGATAATGAAATCAAAGAGAATATCTAAACCTCTACAACATTCTATTTTCAAGTACTATAGAAGGGACAGGTTGCAAAATGGGCACAAAATGGATTTTTGCAAGGAAGGTCTCAAAATCTCTGAATTAATGAAGCACTCTATATTCCCATCCTAACATTGGAAGCTTTTCTTGTGTCTTGGGTGTGCGTAGTCATGCAAGTGTAGTGGATGAGGGCTGCACAAACTCCACACAACCGCAACCCTTTTGCAACTTCCCCGGTAAGCATGCATGCACGACATAGAAAGAAAGACAAAGTACGTGAATTTGTTGACAGAATGCCTCAAAGAATGAGGTCACAAGGCCCTGTAGTGATTGTAGGATATGCACAAAATGGATTTGATGAAAAGGCTTTAGAAACTTTCAAGCAAATGAGATTAGCTGGAGTATAGCTAGTATCCACTATTTATGTCTGTGCATGAGGGTGTGTATAATAAATCTGATTTTGCTTTTATAATTTCACTGGTAAACATGTAGGAAAGAATTGGCAACATAGAGGAGGCACCCAAACTCTTTGACAAAATGTCTCAAAGGTATGTCAACTCGTGCAATGCACTGGTTGCAGGACATACACAAAATGGATTTAATGAAAGACTATGATTTTCATTTTAATAAACATACCCTAGAACCATCAATGAAATCTTATTTTTAGATTGCAATTCGCCAAATTAGAGAAGTGGAAGGTAAATACCAGAGAAGAAAGAGTTTGGAGGGCAGTTGTTGATTTCCCCACCTTGTCAGCATCCTCCGCTATTTTGACATGTATGCATTTGTGGTGCATAGACCAAGCTCATAATCTGTTTGGCAGAGTGTGTAAAGATAGAGGTGTCTCCCAAAATGCCACCTACTTGAGTAGCCCTGTGTACCACAAGCTCATGCCTTTTTATTCAATTGTATCCTTTCCATGGTTCTCCCCTTTCCCTACTAGATCTCCCTCCTGAAAATGGCTTGTTCCCCCAAAAATACAACCTCTCTAGGAAAGAATTCCAAGCAATGAACATCCACAAAAGAGGATGCAAACATAGGGCATGTGGTACATTGAAGGAGTTTCCTTGAAGCAAGTGGAGAGTACATGCAAGTGGCAGGTGTAGACTTTTGCTTCTTGCACAACATTATTATTATTATATCAATTTCATATATGTATAAACATTTATTTCTATTTATCATTTATCTAATTGATTACTAAGTAATCAAACAATTGGCAACATAATTATCCCTTTTAAAACACTTTTACTCACTTCAAGAAATAAAACTTAATAATGTATATATATATATACACTATTTATTTATTTATTTTTATTTATTAATTAAGTACATATATATATAAAATTTACTTTTTCTTTTACATATGAAATTTTTATTTTTATTTTATGTTTTATTTACAAAATAATATCACTTACTAAATTCATATATATATGGCATATTTAAATTGTAATATTGAAATTACAACTTAACGCATCCAATACCGATATTCCAAATAAATGCTTGTATAATAATTTCCAATAAAACTAAGGTTTACATTCATATATTCAGATACATATATAATTATATACATACAAATAAAATAGATTGAGTCACCGTTCTAACAGTGAAAATCATATATAATAAGATAGTTGCTAATTTTGAAAACCATATAACCATGTTCCAAGGCACATGGAATCCATTTAACTTAATTTTGTGTGCTCTAAACTTCAATGAATGATCAAATTACTCATGACACCGCAACTTAACTTAATTAGCTAATTGAACAAGGCATATTTATCAACAAAATCACAAATAACAGTTATGCCAACAATCCAGAAAGACCGATTCGGAGGGGCGCTACCCCATCTTTCTCATTCAATTTGGTGGAAATTTGGGAACTAATTTTGAGGATTTTATTGTGGGCTCAAAAATGGATTGAATTTACTATTCTAAGATACATTTAGCCTAATTTTTCTATTCTCACTATTGGAGACACTTTGGAGATATAAGTTTGATAAAAAACTTAGTATTTTCTCAGTTCAAGTTTAGATCATTATTTCTTCTTCTCTTGTTCATTTGCATAGAGCTTTGTAAAAAATTTGTATTTGGATTCTTATCTTGCATAGTCCTTCAGTTTTAATGAAACAACATAGTATTCCTATCTCAAATTTCTATATTATTTTGTAGTTATAGTTTTTTGTGGCTATTGTGATTCCTACTTTAGAATCCTTTCTATGTCCTATTGTTGCAATCGTAAGTCCAAAAAGTTCATATTATATAGGTTGCACATTACATTTGAGTTTAAACCTTCATGAAAATCAATTTTGTGTTGTTGGATCATGTGAGAATGTGATGGTTTATGTTTTTGAGAGACTTTTTGTGAGTAAACTTATAAAAAACAGTAAAGTTTTGGTGTATCACCCTTTAGAAGTTTAAGATTTCCTTTTCAGTTGTCTCTTCAAACCCTTTCCACAGAAAATTTTTGTAGTTTAGGTGATTTACTATGGGAACCAACCCATCTAAAGATTCATTCTCATCATAGGTCACCCACAACCTCAGAGTATTTCCATGTTGAAACAATATAGTTAAGTTTAAATTGGCTAGGGTGCAATCCTAATTAACAACAGTTTTTGGCACACTAGGTGTGACTCTGAATGTTATTTCGGTGAAAGTTTTCAAAGTTTTAAGTTGTTTTTTTGTTATAGACAATAGTGTTTCCAACCTTTATATGATTTAAGTTATACCCAGAAACTCCATTCTCTAATTTTTCTTGCAGATTTGAGTGTTGGTATGGTACAAAAATCATCTATTCACTCCACTTTCTAGCTTTTATATGAGTAAAAATTTCAAATTTTCATAGTCAATATGAATATGCATTGCCATAAAATAAAAATTTTGTCCATAGGGCTACTATTCAACCATACACAAGTAGCCATAATGCTGGTTTTATTCTAAATACTCAGGATGCTTGCCCAATACTCACACCCACCTAATATCCATCTCAACCTTCATACACTCAAAACCAACTCACAAACAGTTAAAAGGAGGAAATTGTAAGTGTAAAGGGCACACTGCTTGACTTCATGAAGTAGTTAAAAGATATCAAGAGCAGAATGAATAGAATTAGTAATAGGAAGAGATGTCTTATTAGGTCTATCTTTTTGAACAAGAATTGGAGGCACACAAGATACAATTCAAGGAGAACCTTGAAAGATAGTTAGCTTCAAAAGATGAGCATATGAGGCTTGTGTTTTCTCAAACACAAAGGCATGAAGCCCAAGAAGGTCTTCTATTTTTACATCAACCTGATCAAGAGGATTTATGTAAGAATAAATTCCCAAATTTTAGATAAGGTGTGTCTCCTAGACCTTCCCAAGCTAAAAATCCATGTTTTGGGAGTTTCCCTCTATTTCAATATCCTATCATTGAGAAAGAAGCTACCCTAGCTGCTAATTTCCCACACCAATTTTTTTGGAAAAGACATCCCTAGATTCAATACACTATGCTTGATAGAAGATGAGCATAATCTTGAGTAGATCCAACCTAGTATAGTTCTAAAGCACCCCATTGAACAAAAAATTTCCTTGCAAGAAGCCGAAGAAGCTCCCCAAGTTTCCTCACTAGATGAACTCGGGGATGAAGAGACCCTACTCCTCGTAGATAAGCTTAGAAATCTAAATCCAATACATACAACTTTGATGGTCTACAATTTAGAATAGTAGAATATTGAGAGAGAAAATACTTATCTTGATGAATCTTTGAATGTTTTGACTAATAGGCTTGTTCTTTGGAAGAGGGTAAAAATTATCTAGTTTTTATCTCAAAAGATCAATCAGGGTAGCGAGATAAGAAAATAAAGGGGGTTGTTCAAGAGCATAACTCCACAGTTTTTCTTGATGAGACGCCCTCTTTTGTGGACCAAGAAGAGGAAATCATGCTCATACCTACAGTAGCTGCACGTAGGGGGAAAGATTAGAGTTTGGAAAACCAAGATCAAATGGAACAATAGGATATTGATAACTATTTTGAGGTGTTCAATTGGTACAATGATGAGGAAGATCTAGAAAATCAAGAACAATTAGTTGTAGAAATAATTAAAGTGATGAGGTACATGTTTCAACTGAGTTATTTAAGGAGCTACCTTTATTTATTCTTATTGATGAAGAGAATATGTGTGAGCTAAAAAAATTGGAAAGTTGTGATCAGCAAGGGTATGAAAATCACTTTGATACAGAGTGTATCCATGAATAAATGAGTGAAGGTAGTGTTGCTATGGAGGTTCAAGAGTGTGGTATGCATGAAAGTCTACCTAAAATGGAGCATAATCAAGAGATTGAAGGCATGGTTTAGGTAGAGAATTAAGGGGTGATGGTTGAAGATTCAATCAAAAAAGGAGAAGTTAACATCCAAACATTAGAGGAAACTTCCCTTGAAGAATAGTTAGGTAAAATAATTGAAGATGATTAGTTTTTTCAAGGAAATTCAACTATTGATTGTCAAGATCCTATCTTTCCAACTTGTAGAGAGTTTCCTACTTTGTTGGATTCTTGTGGAGATCAGGTGAATGATATGGAAAGTAAAGTGAAACAAGTATTTGAACATGCCCTATTTGTAGTGGAACAAGATGAAACTAATCGATTTAATGGTCGTAGGGAAAACATGTAGCTAAAAAAATTGAAAAAAGAGGCAAAATTTAGAGATACTTTTCATGAAGATAATTTACATGATCTTAGCTAGATGGAGAATCTTCCTTTCTGTTGTACAAAGGAGCTTGAGGCTAATGTTTTAGTTATAGATGAAGGTGATTCTTTTCTTTCTGATCACTTGAATTATTTTCTTTCCATCCCAAACGTCTCAAGGGAATGTCCCATCAGGTATCTATCTTACTCATAATTCAATGAGAAGGAGCAACCCCATGACAATATTGATACAGGGCATCAAGTGAGGTATCAATTTGAGCACAACCAACCCACTTGTTCACTTGATCACCATTGGTCAAAAAATTAAGATAGGTGGGTGAGTGGCCAATTTTTCCTCTTTGGAAGGATGTTGCAATAATGTTTTGGATATTTGACTTTTCTCCACCTCTTTTGGTTGAATCACAAACTTGTGGAGTATTGTAGATTGCAAAGAAGGGGAAATTATTTTCTTGAACCATTAAATGGTTTTATTTAGGAAACCTTTTCGTTAGTAGGTTAGGCTAGTTTTTTTTTCTAATAAGTGCTTAAGGAACATTTATTTCTATCATTTTCTTTCCCTAAGTGCTATTTCACATGTTTTCTAGCCACTAGGGCCTTTTAGTTTGCTTCTAGTTTAGTTCATTTTTTTTTTACTACTGTTTGGAGTATTTGCAGTTCAATTTCATAAATTTCTAATTTTAAGAAGGGGCAGTTTTGACTATGCACCAAATGAATTGTTTAAGTCAACAAGTCTCTATGCTTAGTAAGCAAGAATTCAACAAAAATCACCAGAAATGTTGCCAAATTTTCACCTACAACTCAAATTGCTAGAGTTGTAGTACTCTCATTATATTAAAGGTGAAAATATTTCAACTTATATCTGCTTTACATAACCATTGAATATATTGAAATTTAAAATAAAAGTTAAGTCATTATTGTACAACATGTTTCAACAAAAAGAAGGAATCTAATTTTTCATTCAATGTTTTGTATGGGTATGCACATGATCATGAAGGAAAAAATAGGCCCTTAAGTGACAAAAAATTCAAAAAAATTAGAGTTAGGCAACTTGACGTAAGAATTTGAATAAGTTATCTATATTATTTCAAAAATATGTACGAATAAAATCTGTAGTAAATTGAATGTAGTTTGTAAACTACTAGGTTTATTTTTTTTAAAATAAATTATATTTTGTGAAAATTTAAGATTTCAATGTAGTAGTACTTATATTTTAGGGAAAAAAATAAGAAGTAGGTGTCTATCTAGCCACTCTAACCACAATAAAATGATAATATTTTTTTATAATATTTTAGATATAAGTAGAGGATTCATGTCTCGATGTGATGCACATTTTTTTGTAACTTGTTTCCAAGTAAATAATAAATTATGAATTTTTTATTGAAACTTTTAAAAAATATAAAAAACTCATATTTTTTACCACCTTAACTTGGTCAAAATTTCATGAAATTCAATATATATTTTTTACTCCTATAGCATGTGAAGCATAGTATGTGACACATGTTTTGGATTCAAAAAATGTGATATCATTTGAAAGCTATAGATGTTTTACAACGAACCTATCAATTAAGACTTTAGTCATAATTCAAATAGAAAATGAATAATAATTATTTATTAAATTCCAAGTAAAGAATATTTTATATTGGTGGAAAGCTGGGAATCTCCTTTAAAAATCATTTTTGTTTCATCAATTTTGGGTGGGTATGTGGTTGATGACCTTTTTTTTACCCAAAATTGATGAATCAAAAAGGGTGTTTAGAGGAGATTCTCAACTTTCCACCAATATAAATTATACTTTAATTTTAATTTAATAAGTAATTATTATTCATTTTCTATTCAAATTATGACTAAAGTCTAGATTGATAGCCTGATTGAAAAACATCTATAGCTTTCAAACAATATCACATTTTTTGAATCCAAAACATGTTTCACATTATATGCTTCACATACTTAGGATTAGAAAAAGAAAAATTGAATTTCATGAAGTTTTGAAAAGTTAAGGTGGTCATATGATTTTTTAATATTTTTTAAATTTTGTAATAAAAAATTCATAATTAATTATTTACTTGGAAAAAAATTAAAAAAAAATATGCATCACATCGGGATATGAGTCCTCTACTTATATCTAAAATATTATTAAAAAAATTACCATTTTCTTATGGTTAGGATGGTCAGACAAACACCTACTTATTTTTTCCTTGAAATTTAAGTACTACTGCACTAAACTTTCAAATTTTCACCAAAAAGACTTTTTTTTTTTTTAAACAAACCTAGTAGCTTAGAAACTACATTCAATTTTCTACAAATTCTATTCTTACATTTTTTTGAAATAATATAGATAACTTATTCAAATTTGTACGTCAAGTTGTCTAACTATGATTATTTATTTTTTTGCCACTTAAGGCCCTGTTTTTTCCATCATGATCTTGCACATATCCGGGTAAAAAAATTTCGTCAGCCGCATGGGCCATCATATCACTTACATACCACCACTTTTTTTACCATCATGATCCTGCACATACCCATAGCATAAAGAAGAAAATATGAATTATAAAATTTTGCTTCCATTCAATTTACAATGTTTCATTCATTTTGCAAAGGTAGTATACATAGAATTGTACAAGTGTTGCATTCATATTCATTGGAAAGAAGGAAGTTATCAAACATCCCACACAATGCTTGAGAATAGTTGAGCCAATACAACATAAGGAATATGCTATGCATTTGAAGATAAAGAAAGGAAATGATGCATATAAGAAGAAACATAGCTAGTGTTTCCTATTTAAATTATTCAATTGGTCTGCATTGTTTCTCCTCCTCCTCACTCCTAGTCCTTGAGAGAACCTACATCATGATATGAAGAGTTGTTAGAGCTTTGGATATGATTCTTCCTATGTGATATTTCAACAAAAAATATAGTACATTGACTATAATGCATTTAGTCTATTGAACAAATGTCAAATGCATACAAGAGAGCTTGAAAAATAAAATATCATATGAGCATTGAGCTTCACTATTTTTTATCTAGCATTTTTGTTCACTGTGCAAGTATAGGAGAGTTACTGACACATTTTTTAAGACATCATAGCATGTGGTGAAAAATGGGATCCCATCTAGGTTGAGCCTAGCATGCTTCCCCTAATTCTCAAGAGGGGAATGAGCTAGGAATTCATGTTCGTAATGCTCAAATACTAACCTTTCAACTGAAGAAGTAACTCATAAAGTAACTACAAGAGCCTCAAGGTCATTGACCATTCATGAAAATCAAATCCAAGAGTGCAATGAATTGAAAATAATGAATGAACAAGATCTCACTTGAATGCCTCAATAAAGTGAAAAATGGAGTCTAATGCATCAACTTATCATTAAAAGAGTCTTGATTGCAAGCTAATTTCATCTTGTTTTGTTGTCATGTAATATTTCATTTTTCTATTTAAGCTCTTTGAAATGCTCACATTGAGGAACAACAAAGAAAGTGTTGTTGATTATGTTGTTTGTAATTTTCAATGCTCACACAAAGGTTCCATCATATACATATTCATCAAGGTATCTTAAAAGAAGTGTTTACAAAGAAGAAACAAGAGGATTACATTCTTCACAAGTGCTAGGGAGGAATGGTCACCAAGCTTTCCTTACAAACCTCACGATATTGACTTGGTGCACCAATCATATGCCTTTTAGAAATAAAGGGTGGAAATTGCATAGCCACAAGCAATGAGTAAATAGAAAAGAGTGGACTTGATTAATTCATAACATTGAAGGTGAAAGGAAATATCATCAACATGTGGGTGATGCATCAATGACAATCACTGAGCTATGCCTCCAAAACATGAATAAATAAGATGATAAGAAGTCTTATTTTTGCATGTTTTTAGAAATATGATGTAATAAACAACCTATAGTAGTGATTCCTCATAATGTGTGTAGGTACATTTTCTTTCAAAATAGAAGCATGTTGTAATAGATATCTAGTGCAGCTAATGGAAGAAATGAACAAAAGTATTTCATGTTAGGAATTGCATGTAGAAAATATTAATTAAATGAAAATAATGATTAAATAGAGGAATTGAAAACACAAAAATAATAATAGCAAGAGAAAAAAATTAATGTGGTTCACCAAAACTTGGGATACATCCACCAACAGAGAGTCCACTATTATTATCCAGTAAATCAAACCAATTACAACTAGTAATCCTTGTAACTCAATAATGTTGGAAATGATACAATACAATATCAATGAAAACCCTAACCCTTAGCCTTTTATCAAGACACTACAAAATAGGGTATTTTATGTCGACCATTATAAAAAAAATATCAATGCCATAATAAAATAATAAAAATTATGAGAGGTTTGAAGGGAATTGTCCCTGGACCTCGGAAGGGGTGTCGCCCCTTGACCCCATCTTGGGGAAACTGCCCCAAAACTCTCGTTAAATAATTTAGGGGGAAACTATTCCATTACAAGTGTTGAAATATTTAACCTCTAAGTATTATTAGGTTCAATATACCAAAATTTCATCTCTTTCTTTATATAATGGAATTACAAGATATAAAGGCATCCATATAAATCTTTGAGGGAGAGATGCTAGTAAAAGGGAACCATAATGTGCTCCAATGCAAACAAAAAATATAGTAAGCTCCTTATTTATATTTGAAAAAATAAACAATATTATTCTTGTATGCCTTATTCTGAAGCCATGTATGTATTGCTTGAATGTAAACAAACAAGATGTCATGATGGTGCTAGTTTTCCAAGCAAGAAGGAAGTAAAAATGTAAAAGAAGTAAGATTTTATAACCATGGCTTGAAGAGGTCTTTTTCTTTTTGTAAATGGTTGAATCCTTAAGGGTTTATATGAAAATTCTTGCATATATTTTGAAAATGAAAAGAATACTGAGACACCCAAAAGGAAAATGTAAACCTAGTTGTATTCTCATGTCCATGACGTAGGAATTCTATTTTCTCTCAAAAAAAACAAACCCACATGGGTTTTCGTAAATAAGCCATAAATGCAAAAGAATGGAGGAGAATTTAGGTTTATTCAAGCTTAAACAAACACTCATAAATAAGAGAAATGCAAATGAGGCCATGACCTTCAATGAGAAAAATGTACAAGAATTTCCATGGTTATTTCATTGAGCTTGCTTTTAGCTTCTTTCAATAGAAAAAAGTTATAATACAAAGATTCAAATTATGGGAGCTTACTGTCATTTTTTGTTCAGAGAAAATATATGTAGGGCCATAGATTTTCCCATAGTTTTCCTCCAAAAAAATTGATCCAAGTTCTCCAATGGTGGACAGAAGTGATGAGGAAGTATCCATAGGAAAAGAAAAGAAAATACATAAGAAAATGGTAAATAATCATGCCTAGGAAGGCATGAATGCTTAAAAATGAAGGAAATTTTTTGAGAATTCTGACAAAGCAACTTACCCATCAATGTCCTGAAGAGATTCAACATCAAGAAGTAGGGGAATAGACATGAAATGGAGTATTCAAGTTTCAAACCCTAGCTCATGGTGGTAGCTTGTGTAGAGAGTGTTTTCCAAAAGTTGAAAGATGTAAATGGGACTAGAGGATTAGGGATTGAGTTTTGTTTTAGGGTTCTTATGTTTTCCCTAACTTGAATTTTTGATTTTCATCACATTATTTCAAAATAAAATTCCTCAAGTAATACCCTTTATGACTAGGTCAAACTCATGCCTTAGGATTTCTTTTGAATTTTTGATATCATAAGATCACATACCTTATTTGATGATTTTGTTAGAAAATCATAAAAATGCATTTGATGAGACTTTAAGATTTCATAGAAAAATAAAATTTCATGAGAGCCTTAATGTGTTTTATTTTTCCGAAGTATCAAAAATTTACTTTTATTGCAAAAACTAGGATGATCAATGCCAAGTTGTAAAAAATTAAGACTAAGGATGGACCTTCTATTTTGGTAATTGTAAAACTACAAATGATGTAAAAAAAAATTAAGGCAATATTAATATAAATTTCCTTAATGTTTTTTATTTAAGAAAGTAGTTAGTATTGATAGGAAATTTCATGTTTGAGTTTGGGTTAACTTGGGAAAAATGGGAAAATTTTTGGGAAAACTAGACCTTCTATTTCAATTTTTAGTCAATTTGAGCCTAATTTTGTGAGTCTTTTTTATTTATTTTGGAGGAATTTTTAGCACCTATTTTGAGGATTTTACTTTTACCACAAAAATGCATTGAATTCGCTATTCTAAGATATAGTTTAGCTAAAATTTTCTATTCTCACTATTAGAGACACTTTGGAGATATAAGTTGGAGAAAAAAAATATTTTTTTCTTAGTTTGAGTTTAGATCATTGTTTCTTCCCCTCTTGTTCATTTTTAGAGAGTTTTTTAAACATTTTGTACTCATATTTTGATCTTGCATACTCCAATTTTAATGAAAAAATAGAGAATTCATAGCTCACTTTTTTGTCTTATTTTAAAATTATAGTTTGATGTGGCTATAGTCATTCCTACTTTTAAATCATTTATATGTCTTATTGTTGCAATCATAAGTGCAAAAAATTCATATCATACAAGTTGCACATTGTTTTTGAGTTTAAACCTTCATTTAAATAATTTTTTTGTTGTGTGCTCATGAAAGATTATGAGGGTTTGATGTAGGGGGGATGAGACTTTTGGAAACACACAATGATCTCAAGGATTGCAAAGATGCACTCACAAACCTCTTCTAGACACCCTTGTGGAAACAATGCCTAAATGGCTCACTTATGACACAAATTCTTTTCCTATAGATCCAAACACTAGGAATGCTCTTAGGGGGAACAATTACACTTGTCTTGAAGGTTTCCAAAAACTAGGCTTAATTAGCCCTCTTTTTCAAAGCAACCCCCTCTAAACTTATCCCCTGACCTAGACACTTTCAAAAGTATCTCAAAATTTCTCAAAACCAAATATTTTTAGGTTCTTAGTCTTCTATGACACCCTTAACATGCTCAAACAAAAAACCCTCCATAAATTGCCTCAAACCTAGGGCTTTTTAGTTACCTACCTTCCAAACACTTCTATAACATATTCGTTGACTTTACACCATTAGTTCAACATACTAAGTCAATCCAAACTCAAAAGCTTCCCCCTTCTGTAGGTAGAACTCCAATTGCTATACCTTAACCTCCATTCTCAACACTTTGCATTGTGAAATCTTGTTGTACACCTCAATATTCTTCTTTCCTGCACATTAGTTTGTTAGTTTATTATGGTAAATTTTAAATGAAATCCATTTCATAGGTTTTCAGTCATAATACTCCATGAAATGGATCAATCATCCATAAAACCTCTCAAAACCAATGAAAATCTGCACCTCCTTGAGGATAGTCAGGAATATAATGCAAGAAACAGATTTCTAACATCTGACAGGGCATTCAAAAGGTTAAATGAATGTAAATACAAGTATCTACTTCATACAATAGAACTTATATTCAATAGAAAATCAAAAGATCATCGAAAGGACTCAAGATATTGCAAGAAAACTATGGTTTTTCACTATTTCCTGTAGCAATCCATACGGTCACATCACCAATTCATCAACCTCCGTACAAATGATTCTTTTGGGGTTATAGATCAATCCCCCAACTATCCCAACCAATTAGAGTTGGTTTCATTACATTAAAGTTGATTAATCCCCTAAAACTCACTTACCCACCCAAAGCTCAACTAACCATTGGAATTCAAAAATATGAATTTCCAAGATTTATTTATTGATTTTTATTGACTAAAAACTATCTAACCTTTAATATTTAACCCTAATTGATCTAATTAAAACATTATAGACCCACCTACACCCCTTGGACACTATTGGTCTACTTACAAGGTCTTTTGGTCCTATGGTCCTTTCAAGATGCTTAGGACTTTTGATATTCCCATTACCTTCATTCATCCCAAATGCCATTATGGGCTCCAAGATACCATAATTGATGCTCTGATATGATTGATAAACCTTCATGTCTCCTGCACTCTCCTGACTCTTCAACTGACTCCTAATGAGCTTGGGTGTTCCTCCACCATTCTCCCCAAGAAAGAAAAGTTTATTGCCCTAAGGAGCATCCAAATTGCTACCAGCACACTGCTCCTTGTTCCTATATCTCTGCACCTTCTAATCACAAACCAAGAAATCACCAAATGTCGGCTTCTTCCTCTTCTTCCAACCTGCCCTCATGTCATTCAACAAGTTAGAATCAAAAAAGTGTTTGGTTTGTCCTATTTGCTATTTGAACTCAATCTATCTTTGTGCCCTCTTCCTACCCTCATTCCATTGATTCCTTTGTGTAAGGACACAACCTCTATCACCCTCAACTATAGGGAATTCAATGCCTCCAATCTTGACACTTTCCAAGTCCCATAGGTTCTAATTTTTGGACTGTGTGCTTCATAACCCCACTGCAACTCATCATTCTTCTTCCAACCAGTTTCTTCCCCTGTCTTACCTATCTTACCCTGCTTATTCACCTGAAAACTCTTTTAAAAAAAATCACAAAACTATCATGAGACTTCTCCAAAGGAAAAGGAAATAATTTGTATCTATTATCTCCTTTGTGAACCAAATAGGTATTATGGAATCCATCATGCAATGTCCTCCTAGTATATTGCCATGGTCTCACTAAGATAATATGACCACAAGTCATTGGTATAACATCATAAAGAACCCTAAAATGATAAGATCCAATTGAAAAATCCACAAAAGCTCTCTTACCAATCTCTACATGCTACATTTGAGTTACCCAAGTGGCCTTGTAGGGAGTAGGATGATCAAATGTTTCAATCCCTAACTTGACTACCATATTAGTTGAAACTAAATTGCTATGTGACCCTGAATCTATGAGTAATCTGCATATTTTACCATAGCTCAAACAATGTCTTAAAGATACTTAACTTTGGCTCTTGATGAAGTATTTCTCCTTGCTTGACCATAAGACTCACCATCAGTCATAGGGTCTCCCATGAATGTTTTTGGTTCCTCATTCTTGTCTTCTTCTTGTAGCAAGTTAGCTCTACTTTCTCTATGCTTATCAGATTGTTCCCATTTAGGACACTTGAAGGAAGGATGCCCTGGTTCATTGCAATTAAAACACCTACCTGTGAATGGTCCTCTACCTTTTCCAAATCTGCCTCCACCTCTAGGAGTGTATCCACCTCTTTGATCATAAAACACCTCTTTACCTTTTTCATTGCTACTCTTATCGGTCCTTCCTTGTCCTTGTTCTCTATTACCTTTTCCCCTATTTGAACTACCACCTCTTCCACCATTTCTTGATCTTTCTTTCTTCCTCTTCACCTTTTCTTCTGCTCTAATGGCCAATTGAAAGCATTCTCCTAATGTCCTTGGCAATTACAAACCAATCTCATCTTGTAGATTATACCTCAAGCCATTGATATACCTGGCTACTTTCTCATCTTCTTCCTCATAACCTCCTCTGATACTAAGATTGTGAAATTGCTCAATATAGGACATCACATCCATGTTCTTTTGTCTTAAATTATGCCTCATCTTCTTCACATGAATGGTATAATCAGATGGTAGGAATTTCTCTTTGACCAAACTCTTCTTCCTAGCCCATGTAGAGACATTTTTGAATCCCCTAGCCATCCTATCATTTTGAAAACTAGTCCACCATATCAATGTTGTGCCTCTCAACTTAGTTTTGGAAAACTTAACCTTACTCTCTTCATCCATCTCCTCAAACTAAAAATAGTTCTCTAAGGCATCAAGCCATCCCAACACCTCCTCACTGTCCATCTTCCCTTGAGAGATAGGAAAATATATGTGACTCTTTCCTCCATGACCTTGTATTGCTTTCAACAACATCAATAACCTCATTTCCTTAGGGTCTTCTATCTCATCTGCTGGTTGTTCTTGATTTACCCTCACATGCTATTCATCTTCATTATTGTCTTCTTGGTCTTCTTGTTCTTCTCTCCTCCTACTTCTCTCAAGGTTTTTTATCCTCGCTTGCATAGTATCTCTATCCCTTATCCATTTCATTTCTTCCCTTGCTCTAGCCTACTCTCTTGCTACTTCTTTTTCTCTTCTTTCCCTTCTCTCCCTTTCCAAGATTTCCTTCAGCTCCTCTAACTCTCTTGCTAGTTGATTTTTTGATGCCATTGCTAATTCTCCAATCCCTAAAGTACTTACTCCCTACTCTGATACCACTTTGATTCATAGGGGATGAGAATTTTGGAAACACAGAATGATCTCAAGGATTGCAAAGATGCACTCTAGACACCCTTGTGGAAACAATGCCTAAATGACTCACTTATGACACAAATCCTTATCCTATAGATCCAAACCCTAGGACTGCTCTTAGGGGCACAATTACACTTGTCTTGAAGGTTTCCAAAATCCCAAACCTCTATCTTGAACAAAATCCACTTTTCCACCTTTAGTAGCCTTCTAGCCGAATTAGGCCTCTAGCGAAGGATTTTTGACTTGGCTCTCAAACTTTCCAAATGAACGTCCAATATAATGGTTGATTAAGCTTTTTTTTATGTTGACAAACAACATATCCAAACCCTGATCTCACTTGCTTCAAAAAATCCCTTCCAAAACCTACCGTCTCCTCAAAAACTAGGCTTAATTAGCCCTCTTTTTCAAAGTAACCCCCCACTAAACTTATCCCCTGACCATGAAAATTTCTACAGTATCTTAAAATGTCTCAAAACAAAATATTTGTAGGTTCTTAGTCTTCTATGAAACCCATAACATGCTCAAACAAAAACCCCTCCATAAATTGCCTCAAAACTAGGGCTTTTTAGTTACCCGCCTTGCAAATACTTCTAGAACCTATTCCTTGACTTTTGACCATTAGTTCAACATAATAATTCAATCCAAACTCAATAACTTGCCCCTTGTGTAGGTAGAACTCCCATTGCTATAACTTAACCTCCATTCTCATCCACTTTGCATTGTGAAATCTTGTTGTACACCTCAATATTCTTCTTTCCTACACTTACCCATCCAAAGCACAACTAACCGTTGGAATTCAAAAATTTGAATTTCCAAGCTTTATTTATTGATTTGTATTGACTAAAAAATATCTAACCTTTAATATTTAACCCTAATTGATCTAATTAAAACATTATAGACCTACCTACAACCCTTGGATACTATTGGTCCACTTACAATATTTTTTGGTACTATGGTCCTTTCAAGACCCTTAGGACTTTTGATATTCCCATTACCTTCATTCATCCCAAATGCCATTATAGGCTCCAAGATACCATAATTGATGCTCTAATATGATTGATAAACCTTCATGTCTCCTCCACTCTCCCGACTCTTCAATTGACTCCTAATGAGCTTCGGTGCTCTTGCACCATTCTCCCCAAGAAAGAAAAGTTTCTTGCCCCAAGAAGCATCCAACTTGTTACCAACACACTGCTCCTTGTTCCTATATCTCTACACCTTCTGATCACAAACCAAGAAATCACCAAATTTCACCTTCTTCCTCTTCTTCCAACCTTCCCTCATGTCATTCAACAAGTTAGAATCAAAACAATGTTTGGTTTGTCCTCTTTGCTATTTGAACTCAATCTATCTTTGTGCCCTATTCCTGCCCTCATTCCATTGACTCCTTTGTGAAAGGACATGACCTCTATCACCCTCAACTATAGGTGATTCAATGCCTGCAACCTTGACACTTTCCAAGTCCCATAGGTTATAATTTTTAGGACTGTGTGCTTCATAACCCTGCTGCAACTCATTCTTCTTCTTCCAACCAGTTTCTTCCCCTATCTTTCCTATCTTACCCTGCTTATTCACCTGCAAAATCTTCTAAAAAAAATCACAAAACTATCATGAGACTTCTCTAAAGGCAAAGGAAATAATTTGTATCTATTATCTCCTTTGTGAACCAAATAGGTATTATGGATTTCATCTTGCACTGTCCTCCTAGTATACTGCCATGGTCCCCCTAAGATGATATGACCACATGTCATTGGTATGACATCACAAAGAACCCTATCATGATAAGATTCAATTGAAAAATCCACAAAAGCTCTCTTACCAATCACTACATGCTTCATTTGAGTTCCCCAAGTGGCCTTGTAGGGAGTAGGATGATCAAATGTTTCAATCCCTAGCTTGACTACCATATTAGTTGAAACTAAATTGCTATGTGACCCTAAATCTATGAGTAATCTTCATATTTTACCATGGCTCAAACAATTTGTTTTAAAAATATTTACCCTTTTACTCTTGATGAAGTCTTTCTCCTTGCTTGACCATAAGAAACTTACCATCAGTCATAGGGTCTACCATGAATGTTTTTTGTTCCTCCTTCTTGTCTTCTTGTTCTTGTACCAAGTTAGCTCTCCTTTCTCTGCCCTTATTAGATTGTTCCCATTTAGGACACTTGAAGGAAGGATGCCCTTGTTCATTGTAATTAAAACACCTACCTGTGAATGGTCCTCTACCTTGTCCAAATCTGCCTCCACCTCTAGGAGTGTATCCACCTCTTTGATTAGAAAACACCTCTTTAGCTTTGTCATTGCTACTCTTATCAGTGATTCCTTGTCCTTGTTCTCTATTACCTCTACCCCTATTTGAAATACCACCTCTTCTACCATTTCTTGATCTTTCTTGCTTCCTCTTCACCTTTTCTTCTACTCTAATGGCCAATTGAAAGCATTCTCCTAATGTCCTTGGCAATTGAAAACCAATCTCATCTTGTAGATTATACCTCAAGCCATTGATATACCTGGCTACTTTCTCATCTTCTTCCTCATAACCTCCTCTGATACTAAGCTTGTGAAGTTGCTTAGTATAGGACATCACATCCATGTCCTTTTGTCTTAAATTTTTTGTCATCCTCTTCACATGAATGGTATAATCAGATGGTAGGAATTGCTCTTTGACTAAACTCTTCATCCTAGCCCATGTAGAGACATTTTCCAATCCCCTAGCCATCCTATCATTCTGAAAAGTAGTCCACCATGTCAATGTTGTGACTCTCAACTTAGTTTTGGCAAACTTAACTTTCCTCTCTTAATCCATCTCCTCAAACTAAAAATAGTTCTCTAAGGCATCAAGCCATCCCAACATATCCTCACTATCCATCTTCCCTTGATAGATAGGAAAATCTATGTGACTCTTTCCTCCATGACATTGTATTGCTTTCAACAACCTCAATAACCTCCTTTCCTCAAGGTCTTCTATCTCATCTCCTGGTTGTTCTTGATTTAGCCTCACATGCTCTTCATCTTCATCATTGTCTTCTTGGTCTTCTTGTTCTTCTCTCCTCCTAATTCTCTCAAGGTTGTTTATCCTCGCTTGCATAGTCTCTCTATCCCTTCTCCATTGCCTTTCTTCCCTTTCTCTAGCCTACTCTCTTGCTACTTCTTGTTCTCTTCTTTCCCTTCTCTCCCTTTCCAAGATTTCCTTCAACTCCTCTAACTCTCTTGCTAGTTGATTTTTTTGATGCCATTGTTGATTCTAAAATCCCTAAAGGACTTACTCCTTGCTTTGATACCACTTTTATGCAGAGGGGATGATACTTTTGGAAACACAGAATGATCTGAAGGATTGCAAAGATGCACTCACAAACCTCTTCTAGACAACCTTGAGGAAAGAATGCCTAAATGGCTCACTTATGAAAAAAATCCTTTTCCTATAGATCCAAACCCTAGGAATGCTCTTAGGGGGCACAATTACACTTGTCTTGAAGGTTTCTAAAATCCCAAACCTTTGTCTTGAACAAAATCCACTTTTCCACCTTTAGTAGCCTTCTAGCCCAATTAGGCCTCTAGCGAAGGATTTCTGACTTGGCTCTCAAACTTTCCAAAGGAACCTCCAATATAATGGTTGATTAAGCTGTTTTTTATGATGAAAAACAACATATCCAAACCCTGATATCACTTGCTTCAGAAAATCCCTTCAAAAAGCTACTGTCTCCTCAAAAACTAAGCTTAATTAGCCCCCTTTTTCAAAGCGACCCCACACTAGACGTATCCCCTAACCATGAAACTTTCTACAATATCTTAAAATGTATCAAAACCAAATATTTTTAGGTTCTTAGTTTTTTATGACACAGTTAACATGCTAAAACAAAAACCCCTACATAAATTGCCTCAACACTAGGGCTTTTTAGTTACCCACATTCCAAACACTTCTAGAACCTATTCCTTGACTTTTCACCATTATTTCAACATACTAAGTCAATCCAAACTCAAAAACTTGCCCCTTGTGTAGCCGAAACTCCCATTGCTATACCTTAACCTCCATTCCCATGCACTTTGCATTGTGAAATCTTGGTGTACACCTCAATATTAGTCTTTCCTGAACATTAGTTTGTTAGTTTATTATGGTACATGTTAAATGCAATCCATTTCATAGTTTTTCAGTCATAATACTCTATGAAATGGATCAATCATCCATAAAACCTCTCAAAACCAATGAAAATATGCACCTCCTTGTGGACAGTCAGGAATGTAATGTAAGAAACAGATTTCTAACCTCTAGCAGTGCATTCAAAAGGTTAAATGAATGTAAATACAAGTCTCTACTTCATACAATAGAACTTATCTTCAATATAACATCAAAAGATCATCAAAAGGACTCAAGAAATTGCAAAAAAACTATGTTTTTTCACCATTTCCTGTAGCAGTCCGTACAGTCACATCTCCGATTCATCATCCTCTATACAAATGATTCTTTTGGGCTTATAGATCAATCCAAAAACTGTCCAAACCAATTAGAGTTGGTTACATTACATTAAAGTTGATTAATCCCCTAAAACTCAATTACCCACCCAAAGCACAACTAACTGTTGGAATTCAAAAATTTGAATTTCCAAGCTTTATTTATTGATTTTTATTGACTAAAAACTATCCAACCTTTAATATTTAACCCTAATTGATCTAATTAAAACATTATAGACCTACGTACACCGCTTGGACACTATTGGTGCACTTACAAGATTTTTTGGTACTATGGTCCTTTCAGGACCCTTAGGACTTTTGATATTCCAATTACCTTCATTCATCCCAAATGCCATTATAGGCTCTAAGATACCATAATTGATGCTCTAATTTGATTTATAAACCTTCATGTCTCCTACACTCTCCTGACTCTTCAACTGACTCCTAATGAGCTTGGGTGCTCCTGCACCATTCTTCCCAAGAAAGAAAAGTTTCTTGCCCCAAGAAGCATCCAACTTGCTAGCAGCACACTGCTCCTTATTCCTGTATCTCTGCACCTTCTAATCACAAGACAATAAATCACCAAATGTCACCTTCTTCCTCTTCTACCAACCTTCCCTCATGTCATTCAACAAGTGAGAATGAAAACAATGTTTGGTTTGTCCTCTTTGCTATTTGAACTCAATCTATCTTTGTGCCCTGTTCCTGCCATCATTCCACTGACTTCTTTGTGAAAGGACATGACCTCTATCACCCTCAACTATAGGGCATTCAATGCCTCCAACCTTGACACTTTCCAAGTCCCATAGGTTATGATTTTTAGGACAGTGTGCTTCATAACCTTGCTACAACTCATCATTCTTCTTCCAACTAGTTTCTTACCCTATCCTACCTATCTTACCCTACTTATTCACCTACAAACTCTTCTAAAAAAAATCACAAAACTATAATGAGACTTCTCTAAAGGAAAATGAAATAATTTGTATCTATTATCTCCTTTGTGAGCCAAATAGGTATTATGGAATCCAACATGCACTGTCCTCCTAGTATACTGCCATGGTCTCCCTAAGATGATATGACCACAATTCATTGGTATGACATCACAAAGAACCCTATCATGATAAGATCCAATTGAAAAATCCACAAAAGCTCTCTTACCAATACCTACATGTTGAATTTGAGTTACCCAAGTGGCCTTGTAGGGAGTAGGATGATCAAATGTTTCAATCCCAAGCTTGACTACCATATCAGTTGAAACTAAATTTCTATGTGACCCTGAATCTATGAGTAATCTACATATTTTACCATGGCTCAAATAATTTGTCTTAAATATAGTTACCTTTGTCTCTTGATGAAGTCTTTCTCCTTGCTTGACCATAAGAACCTCACCATCAGTCATAGGGTCTGCCATGAATGTTTTGTGTTCCTCCTTGTCTTCTTGTTCTTGTACCAAGTTAGCTCTCCTTTCTCTGCCCTTATTAGATTGTTCCCATTTAGGAGACTTGAAGGAAGGATGCCTTGGTTCATTGCAATTGAAACACCTACCTCTATATGGTCCTCTACCTTGTCCAAATCTGCCTCCACCTCTAGGAGTGTATCCACCTCTTTGATTAGAAAACACCTCTTTACCTTTGTCATTGCTGCTCTTATCAGTGCTTCCTTGTCCTTGTTCTCTGTTACCTCTACCCCTATTTGAACTACCACATCTTCCACCATTTTTTTATCTTTCTTGCTTCCTCTTCACCTTTTCTTCTGCTCTAATAGCTAATTGAAAGCATTCTCCTAATTTCCTTGGAAATTTCAAGCCAATCTCATCTTGTAGATTATACATGAAGCCATTGATATACCTAGCTACTTTCTCATCTTCTTCCTCATAACCTCCTTTGATACTAATCTTATGAAATTGCTTAGTATAGGACATCACATCCATGTCCTTTTGTCTTAAATTCTGCCTCATCCTCTTCACATGAATGGTATAATCAGATGGTAGGAATTGCTCTTTGACCAAACTCTTCATCCTAGCCCATGTAGACATTTTCCAATCCCCTAGCCATCCTATCATTCTAAAAACTAGTCCACCATGTCAATGTTGTGCCTGTCAACTTGGTTTTGGCAAACTTAACCTTCCTTTCTTCATCCATCTCAAACTCAAAATAGTTCTCTAAGGAATCAAGCCATTCCAACACCTCACTATCCATCTTCCCTTGATAGATAGGAAAATCTATGTGACTCTTCCCTCCATGACCTTGTACTGCTTTCAAAAACCTCAATAACCTCCTTTCCTTAGGGTCTTCTATCTCATCTGCTGGTTGTTCTTGATTTAGCCTCACATGCTCTTCATCTTCATCATTGTCTTCTTGGTCTTCTTGTTATTCTCTCCTCCTACTTCTCTCAAGGTTGTTTATCCTTGCTTGCATAGTCTCTCTATCCCTTCTCCATTTCCTTTGTTCCCTTGCTCTAGCCTACTCTCTTGCTACTTGTTCTCTTCTTTCCCTTCTCTGCCTTTCCAAGATTTCCTTCAACTCCTTTAACTCTCTTGCTAGTTGATTTTTTTGATGCCATTGTTGATTATAAAATCCCTAAAGGACTTACTCCTTGCTCTCTGATACCACTTTGATGCAGAGGGTATGATACTTTTGTCAACACAAAATGATCTCAAGGATTGCAAAGATGCACTCACAAACCTCTTCTAGACACCCTTGTGGAAACAATGCCTAAATGGCTCACTTATGACACAAATCCTTTTCCTATAGATCCAAACCCTAGGAATGCTGTTAGGGGGGACAATTACACTTTTCTTGAAGGTTTCCAAAATCCCAAACCTCTGTCTTGAACAAAATCCACTTTTCCACCTTTAGTAGCCTTCTAGCCCAATTAGGCCTCTAGTGAAGGATTTTTGACTTGGCTCTCAAACTTTTGAAAGGAACCTTCAATATAATGGTTCATTCAGCTATGTTTTATGATGAAAAGCAACATATCCAAACCCTGATATCACTTTCTTTAGAAAATCCCTTCCAAAACCTATTGTCTCCTCAAAATCTAGGCTTGATTAGCCCTCTTTTTCAAAGCAACCCCCCTCTAAACTTATCCCCTGACCATGAAAATTTCAAAAGTATCTTAAAATGTCTCAAAACCAAATATTTATAGGTTCTTAGTCTTCTGTGACACCCTTAACATGCTAAAACAAAAAACCCTCCATAAATTGCCTCAAAACTAGGGCTTTTTAGTTACCCACTTTCCAAACACTTCTAGAACCTATTCCTTGAGTTTTCACCATTAGTTCAACATACTAAGTCAATCCAAACTCAGAAATGTGCCCCTTATGTAGGCAAAACTCCCATTGCTATACCTTAACCTCCATTCTCATGCACTTTGCATTGTGAAATCTTGTTGTACACCTCAATATTCTTCTTTCCTGCACATTAGTTTGTTAGTTTATTATGGTACATGTTAAATGTGATCCATTTCATAGGTTTTCAGTCATAATACTCCCTGAAATGGATCAATCGTCCATAAAACCTCTCACAGCCAATTAAAATCTGCACATCCTTGAGGACAGTCAGGAATATAATGCAAGAAACAGATTTCTATCATCTAATTGAGCATTCAAAAGGTTAAATGAATGTAAATACAAGTCTCTATTTCATACAATAGAACTTATTTTCAATATAAAATAAGAAGATCATCGAAAGGACTCAAGAAATTGAAAGAAAACCGTGTTTTTTCACTATTTCCTGTAGCAGTCTGTACAATGACCTCACCAATTCATCAACCTCCGTACAAATGATTCTTTTGGGGTTATAGATAAATCCCCCAAATTTCCCAACCAATTAGAGTTGGTTTCATTACATTAAAGTTGATTAATCCCCTAAAACTCACTTACCCGCCCAAAGCACAACTAACCATTGGAATTCAAAAATTTGAATTTCGAAGCTTTATTTATTGATTTTTATAGACTAAAAACTATTTGACCTGTAATATTTAACCCTAATTGATCTAATTAAAAAATTATAGACCTACCTACACCCCTTGGACACTATTGGTCCACTTACAAGGTTTTTTGGTCCTATGGTCCTTTTAGGACCCTTAGGACTTTTGATATTCCCATTACCTTCATTCATCCCAAATACCATTATAGGCTCCAAGATACCATAATTGATGCTCTGATCTGATTTATAAACCTTCATGATTCATGCACTCTCCTGACTCTTCAACTGACTCCTAAAGATCTTGGGTGCTCCTGTACTAGGGTTTATGTTTTTGAGAGATTGTTTGTGAGTAACGTTAACAAAATAAGTAAAGTTTTGGAGTATCACACCTTAGGAGTTTAGGATTTCATTTCCATTTATATCTTTAAACCATTTCATGAGAAAAAAATTGTAGTTTAGGTGATTTTCCAAGGGAATCATTCCATTTGGAGATTCATTCTCATTATTGCTCACTCACAACATGAGAGTGTTTCCATGTGTCAATAAGATAGTTATGTTTAACTTATATAGGGTGCAATCTTGATTGACAACACTAGTCTTTTATTTGTTTTCTTTTTCATGTTCCTTTATGTGATTTCATAACGTGATCGCTCATACTATTTCATTTGATGTATCTCTCTTTTTTGTGCATTCCTCTATATGTACCTACATTCTTCTCTATGCAATAAACACTTTACCTTTTACATTTGTCTTATGTTTTCCTTTTGGGGATGATACAAGTTGTTGAGACATTTAGGTCTCTTCCATGTTGACCTAAAGTATTTTTCTATCTCTTTTCGCTCTCTATGTCTCATTCTTCTAGTTCTATAATTATTTGGGGAATGATTACAATTATGAGCTCTTAAACAACATTGTACAAAAATACATACTGACCTTGTATCCACATATCTCTTATATATTTTTGGGGAAAACCCCTCCTATTTTCCTAGTGTAGCTTTATTTTGGGAACATATTACTTGGCATATGGTATTACAAGGAAAGCTTTCATCTATTAGGAGTTGCAAACATTGGATACTTTAAAGTAGTTTCTCTCAATAATGGTTTTAGCAACCACTTTAAAGTGGAGGCATATATTGATGGCATCTTTTGACATTTTTCAGATTTTATGGAGTGATTTTCTATTTTCTATTCATGTGTCCATTTTTGGTGATTTTATTTGGTTTGATGTCCTCCAAGAGCATGATATTTATAAGCCTACGATTCCCTTAGCGGCATGAAGTGAATGAGGAATTCCATAAGTTGAGATATGATATTCTTTACTTTTCCTATCTTGGAGACATTAGGCATGGTGTTCGCTAAGAAGAATACCTTACATGAAAAAACTAAAATTCCCTTTAACAAAAACCTATAGACATAACATTCAAAAGAATAGAATTGTGGCGCCTTATCAAAGTTGTTTGGAGGATAATTTAAGTATGGTATGGGAGGCTAATATGATTTTCTCATTTTCCACCTCATTGGGATACTTATCTAGTGGATATCATGAGGTTCCACTACCCCACACTGAGTGTGTGTGACATTTGCATAGTAGACATTAGGTTCTAGTTGTAAACATTGTTGGAAAAAACAAACTAGATGTATTCAAAATTGCATTAGATAGTCGAAGCTTGATTCATTTTTTGAAAAATAGCCACATGCCACATTGTGTTGGAACATTTGAAGCTTTATCTATTGTTTTTCCTTTTTCTTGGCCTTTGATAGGGTATGACTATGTATTTTTTTCATTGTTGCATACATGAGTGTCTTGAATGTCTACTTTAGTGTGATTTTGTCATGGGGGAAAACTCTCACTAAAGTGGGGGAAAAATATATTAATGTAAATAGTATCCCTTTTCCTAAATTTTGGAATAATTAACAATAAATAAACTTAATATTGTCGGGATTTAGTGTTGTAATTTTTGTACACATTCACATTATATTTAGGGACCCTTTTAACCAAATGGATTTAATTGTTCCTTATTTAGAGTGTTGTAAAGTTTTTTATTACACTTTCACACTAATTTAGGCCTTTATTAATTAATTGAGGTTACTAAGAGCTTAATTGACCCCTTAAATTCAGATTGAAGCCTTATTATTTACCTTTTTTGAAAGATATATCTTGACACTCATTAATAATTATGATATAAGAGAGATTTGATACATGTGGGTCACTTCATTCTCAAGAGATCACCAAGGAATTAACCCCACTTATCAACCTCAACATAAACTGAATGAAGAAATTGCAAAGGAAATACACACAAGCTAACTTTTAGAGAAAACTACTTCAAACCTTGAGAGAGTGAAACTTCTAGATTCCTACCTTTGACAGAGGAACTTTCAGCCAAAGGAAAATATCATAGATTAAGGATTCCAACACAACACACTATCGTCCAAATGGTGCATTTTCATCCTAAATAACAAAAAGCTCAAGATATCAGAAAGGAAAAATAAAGTATCACTTCCTAACTTAGATCTAAGGTAATCTTAGTAGAATGATAAACTATATAACACAAATATGAGAAAAGTACAAGGAGAACTTGGAGAAAACTTACGCTCAATTGGAAGTTTGGGTCTTCACTCTAAGCTCCACATTGCAATTTACACATAGAATAATGTGACAAAAAATTTTGGGTTATATAGGGTCCTACCTCAGGTAGACCCCATTTTGGTGTTCCCACCTCCATGAGCATGCACATAGGAAGAGAGTGTAACTAAAATGGAAAAAGTGTGTGGTGAAAGAAAAACACACTTCAATAGTAGAATGCACGCCATGAGATATTAAATTATCAAATGATGAAACTAGAGAAGAGTGAGGGAGAGTTACCAATGGGCCAAGGCCCTCTGTTGAGAACACAAATACACCATTGAATGTTTTCTAGAGAGTTGTAGTTGTTGGAGGGACCTTAGTCTAGTAGAGAACTTCTTGTAGAAGTATTTATTTTCAATGATAAGATAAATCTAAGAGTGAAGTTGAAGAGAGAGCTTGACCAAATGAATTGGACCCCAAAAATGAGAGAAAATGAGGGGTTTTGTTGCATGCAAGGGTGAAAAAGAGTCATTACACCCAACAATGAGACAACTAGTACACATTCCAAGAGTCAAGATTTGAGAATATTTACTTCAAACTCAGGAAACCACTAGGATGCTAGTGTGCCACGTAGATGTCCATGCATCACATAGGTTTCCAAGGCATCAATTTTTGGGAAACATGTCATTATCCTTTTGTCGCTTTGCCACTAGTCCATATGGAGCTAGAATTGTGAAATTTCAACCCATGGTATTTTTTGCATTAATGTGCTTAGGCATTGTAAATTATACGAAAAGTGATAAAATGTTGAATTTCCTCTAGGTGAAATTCTATGACATTACATTTTCCCCCACTTTAGTGGACTTGGTTTTGGGAAAAATTAACCACAAAAAAGTAGAGAAGGAATTTTTTTTACCAAATGTATTTTTTTATGGATTTGTGTGCCAAGAAAAAAGGTGTCTCTGAGGTCACTGAGGTTGAGCTAGCTAGTACTACAGGTGCCCCTTGTTGATGCATTTTTATGGACTTTCTCAACACAGGAAGTGCATAGATGCACTACCTCTCTTGGAAGGTAGAAATTTGCAAGAAAGTCACCAATCGCTACCCCAAGCTCTCTCCGGTGTCAAGTCTTGACATGTTTGGAATTCCTCAGTTGATGTTTGATGTTATTTTTCTAGTAATCATAGGGTGGACTTACAAATTTAGGCTAGGAGAAAGCAGGATTCACAAAATGGAGTTCTTAAGATGGGAAGCTAGAATGCTCTTTTCTGCAGGTTCAAACATTGATCTTGAATTCCTATATTAACTTGAGATTTGGCTTTACAATGTGCAATGAACCTTAGCATAGGTTAATTATTAAAAAATGGGAAATGGTAGGGGAGAAGAGAGGTTCCTGGATCTGAAATTTTGCAATGAATAGTGATCATGGAGGGTTCTTCCATAGACAACCTTCCCAAAACATAGTTCCACTTAACTAGATTAACTCATAGTATCATGAAACTTGTGAAAGATTCTAAGGAATAAAAATTATCAACCATTCATTCACCATAAACATGCATGAATAAAATATAGAATTTTAAGAGCAGCTTTAGTTCATGCCTAGACTAAATTTACACAGCTATCTACCATCAACAAACAATGAAAATTTTTTACAAGAAAGGAATCAACATAGTAGAAATCCACAAAATCATTGAATTATTTTTAATAATCTACTAAACTAAGCTAAAAACATGAAGAACAACGAAGTAAATCTATCTAAATAATCTAAGTATGGGACATGAACAATGTAACTATTAGGAATTGTATGCAAAAAATATCAATTAAATGAAAATAAAGATTAAATAGAGGAATGAAAAAAACAAAAATAAAATCAAAAAGATAAAATATTTAATACGGTTCACCCAAACTCGGGCTACGTCCACCAACAAAGAGTCCAATATTATTATCCAGTAAATCAAATTGATTAAAACTAGTAATCCTTGCAACTCAATGTTTTTGCAAATGCTACAATATAATGACAATAGAAACCCAAACCCTTGGCGTTTTATCAAACTTATGTTGGTTAAAAAATTAAGATTTTTTATATTGGCCAATAGAAAAATAATACCTGATGCCTTTATAAAATAATAAAAAATTGTGAGAGGTTTTAGGGTTGTTTCCCCTAGACCCCACAAGGGGTGCTACCCCTTGACCCTGTGTTGGGGGAACTGCCCCCAGATGCCCACAAGGGGCGCTACCCCTTGACCCTGTGTTGGGGGCACTACCCCTAGATGCCCACAAGGGGTGCTACCCCTTGACCCTGTTAAATAATTTGGGGGAAAACATTCCGATAAAAGTGGGGAAAATTTAAACTCCAAATCTGATTAGGCTCCATATACTGACAATAACATGCAAAGAAACTCACGAATTCACCAAAGTCAATGAATTTTTTATTAAAATTACTACACCATTCCTTTAAAAAAACTCAAATATCTCTTGAAAATTAAAGGAAACCCCCTATTTATAGTGTCCAAAAAGTATAATGAATGTCAAAGATTGATTTTAATTGTGTGGCCAAGATTCTCTACAAGCTAGGGTTTCACTACCTTTAAATATATTACAATTTTAAAATACATCTTTGTCTTTTTCCCTATTTTTTCTTCTTGTGGTAGCACTCTAACACTTTATATTTTTCTTGATTAATTTTTCTACAACTAATCTATGAGGATTTCTTTCTTATTCAAAGAAACATATTCCATGTTCACTTTAGGATCAATAGTTGGAGCTTATCAACTTCAATGATTTCAGACTACATACCACCTGGTAATTCCATTACTTAGATCATCCTACGAGTTTATACCAATATTCACCATATTTGGATATGTTGTCTCTAAATTGTTTAGATTGGATGAAGGCTTGGGGAACAAAACTCATGAAGTCTGTGGTGAGCTTGCCCAACATTTCATCTTACATTTTCTTATGGAAATGAGACTTTATCTTTTTCAAATCAATTTAAATTACACACACATCATAACTTGTGATTTATTTCAAATACTGAATGCATTCCATCCTAACATCTTTGGCCCAATCAATGTCAAGATCCACTTTATAAAGTACCTAATCCAATAATTCCTTTCTATAGTCGAAGTCCATCTTCCACATATCTACCAGCCAATTATCATCCTCTACCAGTGTAAGTTCTTCCCATATTTTCTGAGGCAGCTTTAGGATGGCTTCAATATGAGGGTAACTAAACCCATACATCTTCGGGAAGTCGGTGTAAAACTTCCTTGTACCCTCTAGGTATTTTTATACTGCCAAGAACTTATTTTCTATCTTACTAACATGATTAATTCATATGTCTCCAACACTTAGAACTTATTGGAACCAATATTCCATTGTTGTTTTCTAGTTCTTTCTCCTTTCTAATTTATCGATGTGGTCTTGGAAAAAAAAAATAGTTGTGTTAAGGACGTAGTGGGAAGCTCTTCCATGGATGACCATTGTTGAATATAGGTTGTCAATTTAGCCACCTATGCTTTGAGTGCCTCCTTTGAAATATTTTCCTACTACATCTAGTGCATGACCATTGCAGCAGACTCCTGGAGATGGTCTATTTTCTAATCCCCAGTGGTTGTCCCCAAGTTAATGGTGGAAATGTAATAACTCACCCCTTTGTCACCCACAACTAGTGTGGAAATTTGCACATTCCTCAACCCAAAGGAATCCATAGTTAGTTTGGATCTAAATTTAGGATTTTTTTTTCTTTGTACTAATTTGAGCTCAGTCCAAGATGGCCTCTATCCTTTCCTTTTCATCTCTTAAGGTAGGGGTCTTCTTTTCTAATTGCTGCTCTAGCCGCTCAGGAATTTGAGATTCCCCTTTTGGTGATTTGTGACCTTCTTCTTCTTCAATCTCAATTTTATTATCTCCTAGAGCTTCCTACTATGTCTTCATGTTTTTCCCCTCTTCATTAGAGTCTTGAATAAACATTTTTTATTTATGTGGGGATTCCATAGCCATATTCTCTTTGGGCTTGTTTTCCCCTTTGACAGTCTTCTCTTTTATTTCTTCATTTTTCCCATGTTTTCCAAGTTGTTTAGTCTCTAGGCTTTTATCGATTTCAACTTGTTCCACAGGACTTTCTTCTTCTTTCTCCTCATCTTGATCATGTTGAGGAGGTGTATTTTCTTGTTCTTTATCTTTTTCCTCTTCTTTCAGTTCTTTCTCTACTGAGAGAGACACTACTTTATTTTGTTTTAGGATTTCTTCCTAATCACCCATTGGAGGTTAAATATTTTCTTCCACTCTACCAATTGACTGGCTCTCTTCTTCAGAAGTTGGTCTTTCCACTTCCTCTCCAACATCTCTCAATTGTCAAGCCATTCATCCTTGAGGTTAGCCTCGAGGGTTTCCACAATGTAGTTGGATCTAAGATCTTCTTCATCACTCTCAGAGGATTCGGTCTCTTCACCCTCATGCACCACTCTATCAATTTATAAATGTTGGTACTCTCAATGCTCATGGTATTCATCTACTTCCTCCTAGACTCCTTTTGTTGCTTCCTTCTCCTACCTTTCCCACTACTTGGATATTAGCATTGTGGCCTTAATTTTTGATGGTTTAGTTAGAGGAATTGATGTAGGAATGTTGGCAATAACATGTGCCAAGGCAACCTCGATGGTTGGATTCATCAATACTTCAAAAATATCTAAAGGAAAATTTTACATATGATGATCAAAAGCCCCTAGTAGTGAGGAAGGAGGAATTGTAATTTTTGTTACCGATGAGAGAGATGTAGTTGGAGACATAGACACAAAGGAAATCAGAAAAGTGGTAGTGGAAGAGGATTCTATGGTCACAACCTACATAGTGGGTAGAGAAGAGGCAAGGTGGACTGAGATATCTAATGTAGGTGGATAAGTAGCCACCATTTCCTGAGAGGTAGGTGGAGGGACAATAGTAGTGGAGGCAACAAGTGGAGATTTTGGTTGCTGCACCTTCATTTCTTCTCCCTCATAAAGTGGGTCCTCTTAAATAGTTGGCATTTCAATGAAGCTACCAGATATTTTATGTTTCTTGAAAGGTTCGCCTTCTAAATTATTTCTTGAATAAACCTAGGGGTTGGGTTTTTGCTCCTCAATCTCTTTTCTTTTCCTTGATCTGGTGGAAAAAGTGGATTTTGAAGTCTCTCCTAATGGATCATGAGCTACCTCACTTCCTACTTTAGTTGTAGGCTATTCCTTAAGAACTTTAAAGGTAAAAATGACCCCTTTTTTTTCATTTTGGTGATCTACCCATAAAACCATTCTCTCATCCTAGAGCTGGTAGGCTTGGTTATAATGTCAAGGTTTTCAACCTTTGGCTAATACCAATCAGTCAATGGTAGTGGGAGATTATCAACTGAATTGTACCAAGGATCCATTATTGTATCTTCATCTTCTTCTACTTGATCTAGTATGAGGAACAAGTTAACCCTCTTTAAAAATTATGTTTGAATTCTCATATAGTGCCTCATTCATACTTCATTATCATCCTCAAAATTTTCCCAAAATTTCTCAACATTGTGCAGGTGGGCGTATTCAGATCCAAGTGATTTCTTAAGGTGGCCATAGGGTTCAATTGAAATCTTTGTAGTGTGGACTCTCAAATGGTATTCCACCAACTCTTTCTCTAAATTGTCAGCACACTGAGAGTTATGCAGTTCATATAGTCCTTGCTCAAAAGAGAGCGGATAAGGAATCCTTGCCCTATGTTTGCTAGTAATAAGGGTGTGTGCATGTCACAATTGCTGAGAGAGCTCTAGAAGTATTTTCCAATCATTGGGATACTGTGGCAGATTTTTTAGTCTTTCTAAAAGTCCTTGAGAACAGATGTATGTAAGCTTTGGAAGTTGAATAAATAATAAACTAAATTTCTTGAGGAAGGCTTGGGAACTATGGGAGACTCTCCTTTTGAAGTCACCCCTGAGTTACCTAATGATATAGCCTATAAATACATCATTCACCCTATATTAATCCGTCTTGAAATTATTGAATTGCAATTGAGGTGACTTGTCAAAAAAATTTAGCTCCCTGCCTAGTTCTTCATCTAGAGCTCTGAATAATCCTTTGTATTGCCTCCACTCGAGTAATGAATAGACCAAGATTTCTTGTAGAATTTGGAGGTCTTCTTCATAGCCATGAATTGTTCATGGAAGAAATCATTGATAATCCCTACCTAGTAGAATTTTTCCTTCACATGGAGAATCTCTTCCAAAAAGTACACCATTCTTTGAAATAAGCTACAGTTTGAAGACCCATCACTCTTCTTAATAGGGTCACCAAATTATGGTATTCTTAATAAAATTCACTACAGAGGAGCTCCTAGGGAACCTTTTTAGCACTGTCACTCTTCTCCTTCAACCAATATTGGTTAATAAGCCTCTTATATTTGAGGGGATCCTTGTCCCACATAGCTTTTCCAACACTTATGGTTGGCACTTCCATCTCCTTGAAGGTAGGGATATGAAAATTTTGTGTTATCACACTAGTTGACATGTTAGCCAAGATGTTTCCATCGCAATCCATGATGGTTTTATTTTGTTCCTAATAGGCCTATTTGCATACCAAAACTAGCTCTGGGGTGATGAGGGTAGGAGGAAAGCCCACAACCTTAGCTATTTCATAGCTTCTAATCTTCCTTGAATTTTTAGTAGTGAGACTAATCTAAAACCTTTGCTTGAATTCTTTGATGTCCACCTATCTGATGTTTGTTTATGTGATCTCTTTCCATGCTAAGCTGGCCTTATATTTTAGTGGTTCCCCTTACAACTGATACTTCGTCTGGTACTTATCTTCTTTCCCACAGTGATTCTTTCCTCTTTTCTTTCCTTTTCCTTTCTCGATGGCCATTCCCAAAGGTCTTACACCTAATTCCATATATCATGTAATGAAATGGGAAACAAAAAAATATAAGTATAAAATATATGGAACATTAGTCAAAAACTCACAAAAAAGTATTAGGTCAGGTAAAAAATCATCTAAGGATCTTATTAGGCTTCCAAATTATCACTAGTAACTCATTAAGGGGAGTTAAGTCCATGTGAGTCTAGGGGTGTGGACTACCCTAGGCTGATAGTTGTTTTGAAGGGAAAATAGGTTAGGGCTGCCCACAAGGTTTGATCCACCCTAGGAACTGGTTGAATTGTCAGGTTCACTAAGGAGAATAGGCCATTTTGGCATGTGGTTCAAAGTTAATTTGGTTATTGGAAGCCATTTGGGTCACTCGTTGGGCGATTTGAATCAAAAAGGAGATTTGTCATTTGAGGTTTGTCATTCGAAACAACTTTGGTGAGATGACATTTTGGGGGTGGAGTTCTGATGGGCGGTGCTTGTAGGTGTGGAAGATGGTGGTATAACTCATTGGTCTCTTAGGTATTTAGGTCATAGGAGGTAGAATTCCATGAGGAGATTGTCATTTGAAATAGTGGAAGCCCGACGAGGGCAACCCAAAGGATCGGGCTTGGTGAATGACTTGGACTCCATGTTTTCATTTTTCTACTTGGGGAAGCTCATATGAAAATAAAATATTAGGCCCCAGGAAATAGAATGATGGGGGTAGTTCTCCCTTCAAAATGGATAGGACAGGGTGGAATTCTCATGATGGAGGTCTGATGCTAGGGGTCTAAGGAAGGTTAAGTACTCAGTAATTTTCTCTTTACATTTTAGATAGTTGTTGGATGAGTGAAACCTAAAGGGTGAGAGGTTTCTTCTTGGAAGCCATAAGAAATTAAAATGTTATCACAATGGCTTGTGGGTGGAGGTCCACAAGCCAAGACCTACAAGACACTTGGTATATGATCACTTATTTTTCTGAGGTCATCAATGTTGCTCAGAAAGTGAGGGGGAGGGGCCTGAAGCATCGAAAGGTTGGGACTAAGCTACTATTTAGAATTAGAAGACTATGAGGGGCACCTTGAGGATGGAGTTCCATGGGTGCAAACCTTAGGAAACGCAGATGGATCCATTTTAGTTAATTTTTCTCACAAAGCTTCAATGGCAAGAGGGTAGAGTCCTCCCGTAATTGCGGACCTGATAGCAAGGATCATCGTTTGAAAGTTTGTTTCATTTTTGCATGCAAGGAACAACACTAAGTCAATAGGTCCATAGATTCTAAACTCCCTATCCGAAGAACAACCTTGAGAAATTGAGGTTTTGTAGCCATTATAGGGGTGATTTATGGGGTTTTTTCAATTTTTGTTACATGGGTTTTTGGTGCCTCACTTTTCTCTATCTAATCTATGTTCATTTTTCTCCTTTTAATCCATTAGTTTGCAAAAAAATGAGCAAAAAAAAGGAGGGTGCAAGGGGTGAACTCACCTCAAGAACCAAATGAAGGGAGTGATCAGATTAGCTAGTGAATAGGCTAGAATAGTGATGGCACTCATTGGGATCAGAGGCTATGCAAGGAGAGAGCTCTCTAATTTGTTTTGAAAATTTGGCTAGTGAAAATGACAGTTCATACTTTCCTATTTATAGAAAATAGGGAATTAAATTCTATCCATTAAATGCATGTGTGGATTATCCAGGGTTCATGAGCTTCAATTTGAAAATGGCCATAGGAAGGGTGGATTCTGATGGGAAGAACATTGTCAATTGATTGTTGATTATTGATTGGTGATGATCAGATGACACTAGAAGGTTTTAGCTTTGAGTGGTGGAAAGCTACCAGATGAAAGCCATAAAGGATGAAAAAGATGTGACATAAGTCAAATAGGGGAAATCCAGAAGGCTAGGCCCAATATGATGGATGGTCATTAAGAATTAGTCATTAGAAACATGAGGGATAAGAAATGAAATTAGTGGGTCACAAGCCACATAAGGATGGGGTCCTTCAGCTATTTGGCATGGTGAATGCAATAGGAAAATCTGCAGGAGAAACCCATGAGGGTGGACCTGTAGGGATCCAAGGACATTGATATGAAAGGTAGAGGCAAACTGGAAAGGGGTCTCCACAAAGACATACGATTTGAGGGGGTGAAACATGGTCAAATTGAGATGAATCCTTCAAGATCCACTGACCATTTGGGACACTAAATATGGGGCACATAAAGCAAGGTGACAACAAAATGACCTAACAAGGAAAATAAAAGAGAGGGCCCCCATTCTAAATGGGGCATTTGTGTTAAGGGCACAGCATCCCCAAGCAATTGAGTTTGACAAAACTCAAATTTAAGTTAGTTTCAAAAATTGAAAGAAGCTACAATGGCAAGGACAATTGGTAAGAAAAAATTATGATTTTGTTGGTTTGTCTTCTAGTACACCTAAGGAATCTCTAAAGAGTATCCAACTCCAATTCTCAAGCCCCTTAAAATGAATGGAAACCTGACAAGATTCATTTGGAGACAAAAAATTTCTACACTTTAGGCTTTTTGGGACCTAGGATGGTGTTCCTAACAATATTCCATTTGGCCATCTCAATGAATGACATATAAAATTAGATATCACTTTCTATGGGGGGTAAATAACATAATTCACTCAAAGGTTGGCCGATCTTAAGAAAATAACTATTAATTCACCAAGAACAAGGAAATAATTCATACACAAGCCTCATGGTAAGTAAATTTTAAGAAATTAATGTTCTAACCCTGAATCCATGATCTAGTATACTTTTATTATCCTTCAAATGTTAAATACCCTAATGAATAGATTAGTTCCTTCATCAATTGGGAAATGGAGTCACACATCTTATAATCAGTTATATAGAAATTCTTTAACTCTGATATTTCTATACTATTTTCATAAGGCTTTGCATTATGAAAACTCGCTATACTTAAAGAATCACTTCTTATCAGACCCTTATAAATTGTCACAAATTCATGACCTCTCTTAAGCATTTAATTGATTTAGAGAGGAGAGTATATGCCTTATGCATAAGATTTGTTTGATATCAATAATTTCTATAAGACTATTTAAGATTTTCATATGTATAACTCGAAACCTAGGATAGTTTGACTCTTCTACCTCTTAGTATTCTTTCTAATTTCTACCATTTGTGTATACTAGACCTAAAGATTCAAAAGACTAGAGGCCTGCAAATTATCCATGAATTCCCTTCTATAACATAAGCGAGTAGAGAAGCTTCTGGCTTGAGATGGAGATTACATTACAAAAAAATATTTAAACTTGAATTTTAGTTGCATTTCAAAATTCCCCACATGCTGATCTTGCAATTTAATATATTGAAAACGGGGAATCCAAAATTGCAAACACCACCAAAAGGGAATATAAAGTGCCACCAGAAATTCCATAGCCACCAAGTAAGCAATGAATTTTATGTCCAAATCACCATAGAGTTAACCACAAACACCCCAAAATTATCACCCACACAAAAAAAAAAAGAGAAACCACCACAAAAAATTGATCAAAAAACACAAAATTTATCATCCCACACACCACCTTTTCACCGACCAGAAGACTTGCCACCACTAGCACCTAGTACATGGTACACACACCCACTTCATGTCATCCTAAGAGATGGAGAAGAGACCTCAATTCCTTCTTCATCTTTGTCCCTTTTGAGCATAGAACTACCCCACCCACTTGGAGTCTTGACATCCAAAGGCATGATAGAAAGCACCTCCATTCTTGGGGATGGAGCTCAACCCAGTTTCATGCAATACTAGAGATAACCAGAATCCATCTTCATCTTACTTTTAGATGGGTTGTTTGTGGCATCGATGGGTGAATTCTACCAACCAAAGGAATCGTGTTAGTATCTCACCTTCCTACATGCTCCAACAACATATTGTGTCTGTCCTTTTCCTCTATCCTCCATCTTTCCAACAACAAGTCCCTATGATTACAACATCTTCTTGCATATTGAAGGTGCAGTCATAGGCTTGTCAATAGGGGTCTTGTCTTTTGTAGTCGAAGCACATTTTGGAATATCATCATGGGTCCTCTACAAATTTAGTCTGGATGACCCTCTAACTAGTCCTACAGAAGCAATTGGTTTTCTCATCTCCAATGTATGATAGTTTTTGAAGCTCATAGCTAAATACTATTAACAAATTTTCAACTATCAAATGCAAATGATACAAAAAGTAGTTATTCCACCCTATAATTATCAAACACACATACGAAATGGTGATAATTTTTGTCATGCATATTATCACCATTTATTTCCCAAGTGCATGGTAATATGCATATCATACTTTATGATTAATGGTAATTAAGTCTCCACATGCACAAAACTCAATTTGATTTCTCTTGTAAAGAGCATCCCAATAATGCTCATTGGTTACAAAACTATATAACTATCACATGCCTGTTTGTCAATTTTGAATGCCAGTCATCAATCTCTTGATGAGATGGTAGATGAAATGGCTCACATCAAATTGATTGGGTTTGAATTTCAGTAATTCTCCATTCATTTGTCTTCAACGAATACAAATTATTTGAATTAGATAGTAGCTCACCCATAAGCCTGCTTCACCCATCTCACAAACTGATGGATTAATCCATGTGTCAGGATATTTCCACTCTCACAACCTTTAACAAACATTCATATTTTTCCCATGAGCTAGTAAGAATTGGTAGAGATTAGTTCCCATGCTTGATCTTCACCATTGGTTTGGAACCACGAGTGATGATATAGATAGTGGAGACCAGGCCCTAGTTTCGTATAAGGACACACATCCTCATCACACTATCCTTGCACTACATAATCAGATGGAATTTAAGATCCAAAAGATGGCAGAGTATGGCTATGATCATTTCCCAAAATCTCAAATCTCTTAACTTGCACATATGACAAGGTTAGCAATAAATAAGGGGAAATTATTAGGCCAACAATGATTTAACCCTCATGAATGAATGACTTAAGCTTAAGTCATTTGGGAAAATATTAAATCTCAACCTTAGGAAAATATTAAAGTCGATGAAAAACTAGATGACCACATTTTCTCTAAACCAAAGGGGTCAATGGTCAAACGTATCCGATGGCTCAAATAACAACTTAGAGAATGGGAAAATGATAAGACGAGTCAACAAAAAATTAGAAGGACAAATGGTTTTCTAAGAAAAAACCCTATCCAAACCATGGGGATCTAAGGGATTCTATATGTAGGCTAAGTCCATGGGATACTTATAAATTTCAATTTTTTGTGGAGCTCCATTAGTGGCTCATGCTTAGGGATGTATACCCCTGGTGGGTATAGTGAGAATCTAGATCTTGGGTTGAAGCAGATGAAGACAAAATAAAAAAACCCAAGATCTTTCCTAGACAAGGCAAGCAGACAATAAAAAAACTAAACACACCAAACCAACCTATCTACAATATTCACAAAATATAAAATGCATTTTGTTACCAAGAATCCCCTTTTCAAAGACTTGGATTTGATCTATAAACTTGGGACCCCTGGCCCCAAAAAATTTAGCAACAATTCTTTCCTTTGTCAAAGAATTTGTCTTGTTCTATTTTTAGTGGATCAACCTATAGATTGTATAATTTTAGGCCATTAGCATCATTACAATTTATAGTATCCATTACATTTGGTACAATGTTTCTCCATTCATCAACCTTCTCTGTCATAGGATCATCAAATTGAATCGGTAAAATACAACCTTCATGCTCCATATAGTCATGAATTGTAGAATCACATTCTAGTTGTTCATCAAATTTCAAAACCGCATAGGCACTCTAGCTCATACTTGGCCAATCCTTGAGAAGATCAGGGAAGAAAAACATAGAATCAGGCATACCTTCAGTCTACTTGTGATGGTTTTGTCCTAATGGGATACAAGAAGTTCCATAACAAGGTGTAGAAGAAAGGGAGTATCTACAAAGAGCTCAAGTGCAGCTTCATACTAATTGACATGGGTATGTATAGGATCATCATGGAAAGAACAGGCCCTTAAGCGGCAAAAAATTTAGAAAAATCATAGTTAGGCAACTATGTAAAAACTTGAATAATTTATCTATATTATTTCAAAATATGTTACAATAGGATCTATATAAAATTTAATGTAGTTTCTAAACTACTAGGTTTGTTTAAAACAAAACAAAAAAACTATTTGGTGAAAATTTGAAATTTCAATGCAATAGTACTTAAATTTTAGGGAAAAAATAAGAAGTAGGTGTCTGTCTGACCACCCTAACCAAAATAAAATGATAATTATTTTTATAAGATTTTAAATATAAGTAGAGGACTCATGTCTAATGTGATGCATATTTTTCGTAATTTTTTTCCAAGTAAATAATTAATTATGAATTTTTTATTACATTTTAAAAATATAAAAAACTCATATGTTTGACCACCTTAACTTGGTCAAAAATTCATGAAATTCATTTTTTCTAATCCTATATTATGGAAATCATAGAATGTGATACATGTTTTGGATTCAAAAAAATATGATAGTGTTTGAAAGCTATAAATGTTTTTTAATCTGTCTATGAATAAGAAATTTGGTCATAATTTGAATAGAAAATGAATAATAATTACTTATTAAATTAAAAGTAAAGAATTATTTATATTGGTGGAAAGCTAACAATCTCCTTTAAAAACCCTTTTCATTTCATAAATTTTGGGTAAAAAAAATGTCGTCAGCCACATACCCATCATATTGCCACTTTTTGGCCCATCATAATCTTGCACATACCCACATCATACTTCTATTTGTCTACATATTTGAATTGCTCTTCACATAGAGAAAATAATATGGAAATGCTAACATGATCTACAACTTCACCAAGGCGATCCTTCTTTTCAATACACAATGAGGTTTCCCTAGTAGCAATGCATTCATCTTGATGTGTCATTGGGCCACCCAACAATGGGATTTCTTCTCTATTAGTACAAATGTCATAATTTGGAACATGGGTGGTTGGCACTGCAACCACCTTTTCAAGCACATAAACATGTACCATAGGAAAATCAACATAATCACCTACATCTCCCTTAATAGCAACACTACATTCAAGGATGCCATAATGCTCTTCAATTTCTTCATCATTTGAGTAGTTATCATATTTCAATATCAAATAATCTAGATTACATTCTTGGTGTCTACCAAGCACAATTTTCTCACTCACATGTTGGCTTATCAAATTACCAATGTTTGTGGTATCACACTCTCCATTCAACTGGTGAACTATTAAATCATATTTGACATATTGAAAGGTAGAGCCAAAGACCTCAATATCAACTTGGTTCTTCTTTGTACCCTTTTCAAGTTATTTACTAGTAGTTTTTTCCACAAATTCATTAGAATTTTCCTCCAAAAGTGGATTGCTCCTACACCAATACAAATCATTATTTATGACCTCATCTTCTAGTGAAGATTCATCAAATAAAGGATTTTTCCATACCCTCATAATTGTCACATGTACCCCTTCCTCCTTAATGTTAGGATCCCAATATCTTTCATCACTAGGGCACTCAAAATTAGTGTACTCACTTGAAGAGTAGAGAGAATCACTTTCAATATCCTGTTCATCATTTTCACTCATGACAATTGATCCACATTCAAAAAATTCTTCACATGAAGAGAATTCCTCAATCCCTAGGAAATGCACCCCTTCAAGGCTATTAATATAACCCCTAATTCAAGCAAAGGATTCCATCTCCATTTCATAAGAGGAATCTTATTCAATAGAAGATTGACCAAGTTCGATCTGATCTCTTTGATTCCTCATTTGTGTCATACAATTGAGGTTAGTTGCATATCCATTACTAATTTGTATATCATTATTCCTGAGTAAATCAACATGTGAGGTTTCACCATGTACCTCTTGTGTTTTCTCATAGGATATTACATCCCAAGGAAGATAATTAGGTACTAATTTATTTTCCTCACACTCTTTCTCTTCATCCTCATTGCTAGTACTTGAACCTGCATCTAGATTGCTTGTGAAATGACAACAATCATTGATTAACTATCCACATTATGATGCATATTCTTGGTTTGTCAACCTTATCCTATGATTCTCCTCATCATTGAAATTATTTACCATTGTTTGGGAGACAACATGTGGTATATAAAGATTCTCAATTTCTTCCACATTGCTTATGTAGTCCACTAACTAATCAAGACTATGAGGCTTCAAATTCTTAGGAAATTTTCTTAATCCTAATTTGTAGGCTTCACAAAACAAATAAATGAACATTAAACCATTAGGTATAACACTCAAGGGTATCTCTATCAAAACATCTAGGAATCTTAAAAACAAGTCATATGGTTATTCATTTACATGTCTTTTCATCTCATACAAATTTATAACACAAAATACTAAGTCATCCCTTCCCAATCCCGATTGATACGAAGTTGATGCATTCTCCTATTATCCATCTTAGGGAAGTAATGTAGGTATGATATCTAAGAGATAATTTTCCTAACAAATAATTTTAATTTTTCATTTGTTTGGATCAATAGTTTGAATTCTACTAGAGCCATTCACACTAGCAGTTGCATGTCTCCTCATGATTGAGTAATTTAAATTGTTCCCAAAATTCATAGCTTCTTTGTAGGCTTGCTATAAGGTAGTAGGATATTTATCTCTCAACAAGAAACCCATCTTGCTATCAAATGATCCTAAATGCAAAACCAAAAATTTTACATTGCTTGGCCTCATGTGTTTAGGGATATCTCTTATGACCTTTGCAAATCTAAGATCGAAAGCAAGGATTAACTCCTCCTTATCCTTGGAGACCTCCATGGAATTCTTCCTCACAAAACTTGAATTTATCCTTTCACTAAACAATTCAATGAAGACTACCTTAAGTTAACTCCAACAATGTACAAAGGACATTGGCAAGAAAGATAACTAGTCTCTTGCATCTCTTTTCAGAGATTGAGCAAATAGTTTCATAACCACATCTTAAAAATACATCTCATAGTCTCCCATCACATCAAAAAATTCTTGCACATGCTTACTTGTTGATTTTGACCTTTCACCACTAAAATTTGGTATTTTTTCCTTGATCTTGGGTGGTACAATATTTGTATAATCACAAATATTTTCAAATTTGAGGGCTCTGTACCTATTAGTACTAAAATTTCCTTGGTGGGACAAAGATTGTTCACCATGTAAGCTCTTGTCAATATTTACACTAGGTGGCAGAAATTAACAACTCATCCTTAATTCTTCAAAAGGAATTTAAGATCTAATATACAATTGTTCACTACAATATAAATTTCTTCTACAATTGAGATCCTAAGACTCTAACATGTATACTCCCTATAAATGTTTCCTAAGATCTAATAATATAACATGCTCCATTTATCATAATGCACAAATTTTAACTCATATGCACAAGATAGCTAAACTATCACTAAAATTCCCTTATCTAGGGATAATTTACCTATTAGGGAATCATTCACATCTCCAACATGAGAAATTTACCCTAATTTACCCATGATATTCTCTAATTTCTTCAAATTCTATGAGAGTAACTGGTATTTTGCAATAGCTAGCTATCATGTCTTTAAAACTACAGATCTAACCAATTGATATATGCTTTATTAGGTTATTTGAGTCAGAGTCACCACCTGGGTATGTGTAGGATCATCATGGAAAAAGCAAGCCCTTAAGTGGCAAAAAATTTAGAAAAATCAAAGTTAGTCAGCTTGACATAAATTTTTTAATACATTAGCTATATTATTTCAAAAATATGCAAGAATGGAATATGTAGAAAATTGAATTTAGTTTCTAAACTACTAGGATTATTTAAAAATAACAAAATCATTTGGTGAAAATTTGAAATTTCAATGAAGTAGTACTTAAATTTCAAGGAAAAAATAAGAAGTAGGTCTCTCTGAACACCCTAACCACAATAAAATGATAATATTTTTTTATAAGATTTTAGATATAAGTAGAGGACTTATGTCTAGATGTGATGCATCTTTTTTTGTATTTTTTTCCAAGTAAATAATTAATTATGAATTTTTTATTACAAATTTTAAAAAATATAAAAAACTTTTCTGCCTAACCACCTTAACTTGGTCAAAACTTCATGAAATTCATCTTTGTTTTTAATCCTATAGTATGTGAAGCATAGAATGTGATGCAGTTTTGGATTCAAAAAATGTGATTTTGTTTGAAAGATATAGATTTTTTTTAATCAACCTATCAATCAGGACTTTAATCATAATTCAAATAGAAAATAAATAATAATTATTTATTGAATTAAAAGTAGATCATAATTTATATTGGTGGAAAGATGAAAATCTCCTTTAAAAACCCTTTTTGTTTCATTAATTTTGGGTAACAAATAAGTTGTCAGCCACATACCCTACAAATACCCATCATATCGCCACTTTTTGGGCCATGATGATTCTGCACATAACCACCTCATTTCAAAGGATTTCACTTCAAAGGAGATGAAGTTCCTTTACAAATGGAACATGTTCTAGGCTATCTTCCACAATAGAGTCATATTCAGATACTTCAATCTTTGCTATAGTCAAATTGTCTACAAGGTTCAAGAATTTGTTAATATCTAAACAAGGCATTCAGATTCACATCACCATTTGAACATGCATTTTGTATCTACATTTGGAAAATAAGGGTTTCCTTATCAAAGTCACCATTTTTTGGTTTCTTTTCTAGTACACCTAAGGAATCTCTAAAGAGTAGCCAAATCCTATTCTCAACAACTATAAAATGAATGGCCAATTGACAATATTTAATCAAAGACTTAAATATTCTACACTTTAGACTTTGTGGAACCTAGGATGTTTTCCTAACAACATTCCATTTGACTATCTTAATGAATGGCATATAAAATCACAAATTAGTTCCTATGGTGGGTAAATAACATAATTCACTCAAAGGTTGGTTGATCTTTAAGAAAATAACTATTAATTCACCAAGAACAAGGAAATACTTTATACACATGCCTCATTAGTAATTAAATTTTAATAAATTTATGTTCTAACTCTAAATCCATGATTTGGTATATTGTTATTTTCCTTCAAATTTCAAATAACCTAACAAATAGATTAGTTCCTTCATAAATTGGGCAATTGAGTCACACATCTTACAATTAGTTATATAGAAATTCTTTAAGTCTGATATTTCTAGACTATTTTTATAATTATTTTCATTATGATAGATCAATATACTTAAAGCATCACTTCTTACCAAATCCTTATCAATCCTCAGAAATTCATGACCTCACTTAAGCATCTAATTGATTCTTGGAACCAAAGCATAAATAAGAACATGAATAAAAAATGTATTTGTAGATGAACAAGATATGCTTGATATTTCATTCAAAATTTGCAAGATGATTTATAGAGGAGAATATATTCCTTATGCATAAGATTTGTTTCAGTATCAGTAATTTCTATAAGACTATATATAAGATTTACATATGCATAACTTGAAAGCCATGAAAATTTGACTATTCTACCTACTGGTATTCTTTCTAATTTCTACCCTTTCCGTATACTCGACCTAAAGATTCAAAAGACTAGACCACTACAAAAGATCCATGAATTCCCTTTTATAACACAAGGGAGAAAACAAGCCTTTGGATCGAAATGCAAATTACGTTACAAAAATTTCATTTCAACTCAAATTTTAGTTACATCGCAAAATTCCCCACATGTTGATCTTGCAATAAAATGTTGAAAATGCGGAAACCAAAATTGCAAACACCACCAAAAGGGAATGTAAAGTGCTGCCAAAAAATCCATAACTGCTAGGTAAGAAACAAATTGAATTTCCACATCACCCTAGAGGCACATAGTCAGCCCCAAACACCCCAAAAGTATCACTCACACACATAGAAAAAGAGAAACCACCATGGAAATTGATGCAACAACACAAAATTTATCATCCCACACACCACCGTTTCACCAACCAAAAGACTTACCGCCACTAGGACCCAATCCATGGTACATGCACCCAATTCATGTTTTTGTGAGAGATAGAGAAGACACCTCAAATCACTCTTCAAATTTATCCCTTTTGAGCACAAAACTACCTCACCCACTTGGACTCTTCATAGTTTGAGGTGGGATAGATAATACCTCCATTCTTGGGGATGGAGCTTGGCCCAGGGTCATGAGATACTGGAAATAGTTAGAATCCATCTTTGCTTCACTTTTAGATGGTTTTTCTATGATGTTAATGGATTAATTCTACTAACCAAAGGAACCAAATCCATATCTCACCTTCCTACAAGCTCCGACAACATATTAAGCTAGTCCTTTGCCTTTATCCTCTATCTTTCTAGCAATAGGTCTACATCTTGAAGGCACACTCACAAGATTTTCAATAGGAGCCTTTTATTTTGTAGCTGAAGCAAATTATATAATATCATCATGGGGTCTTTTATAATTTAGTTTGGATGACCTTCTAATTATTCCTATAGAAGCAACTGGTTTTCTCATCTTCATTGTATGATAGTTTCTTGAGCTCACGGTCGAATACTATTCACCCAGCTCTAATTTAGAAAATTTACAATAGCTAAATGCAAATGATACCACTAGAAATTATTCCATGTTGTATCTATGGAGTGACATGATGATAAAAACAATCAATTCTAAGAGAAACACAAGTGTGAAATGGTGGTAGCTCATTGGCATGCATATTATCACCGTTTATTTCCCAACTGCATGGAAATCTACATATCATACTTCATGATTACTATTAACTAAGTCTCCACATGCACAAAAATCAATTTATGGCTCCTATAAAGAGCATCCCAATAATGCTTATTGGTTGTAGAACTAAATAACTATCACATGCCTGTTTGTTGATTTTGAATGCTAGCCATCAATCTCTTGATGAGATGGTAGATCAAATGACTCACATCAGGTTGACTGGGTTTTAATTTTAGTAATTCTCCTTTCATTTGTCTCTGGTTAATAGAAATTGTCCAAATCAGATGGTAGCTCACCCGTTAGTGGGATTCACCCATCTCATGAACTACTGGATTAATCCATGTGTCAGGATATCACTGTTGTCACAAAATTTTATGAGTGTTCATCTTTTCCTTGTGAGATAGTGGGGAACAATAAATATTATTCACCATGATTGATTTTCACTATTAATTTATAACCATGGGCAGTGAACAAGACAGTTGATACCAAGCCCCACTTTTGTATAAGGACACATGTCCTCATCTCGCTTTCCTTGCATTGTGTAACTGATAGACATTTAACATCTATGAGCTAGCGAGGTATGGCCAAGATCATTTCCCACCATCTCAAATCTCTAAACCTACACATACAACAAGGTTAGCATGAATGAAAGGTAGATTATTAGGAAAATGATTATTTAACTCTCATGAATGAAAGACTTAACATTAACTCATCTGGGAAAATATTAAAGTCCACAAAAAATTAGATGACCAACACTCTAAACCAAAGTTGTTAGTGGTCAAACATATATGATGGCTCAAGTCACAACTTTGAGAATGCAAAATTGGTTGGAAAATTCAACATAAAATTAGGACTGGGGGTTTAATAAAGCAATACCCTATCCAACCCATGGGGGTAAGGGCTTCTATATGTAGGCTAAGTCCATGGGATACTTAGAAATTATAGATTTTTGGGGAGCTCCATCAAATTGAAAAGAAGAATATGGTAAAGAGGTGACTATATGCCCCCTCCTATGTTTAGCCCATGTTAGGTAGGGTAAATGTAGGAGAAATTGAGGGGTCACAAAATCTAGGAAATATGGACACTAGGGGGCCTATATATACCTTGGCGAGCCCCAACAAGGGTCATTTTCATTATTCACTAGAAGGAAATTGTTGATTTTTGTGAGAGAAAAGTTAGAAAAAATGTTAGGAAAGAGTACAAGGCATCGAGCCTATAGTATTTGAGGGAGGAAATTTCCAAGGGTCATGAGGTGGAACATGTAGGTCTTGAAACCTCTTTTTTATTGCATTTTAATATGTTTTTAGGCATTTTTTTTCAACTTGAGCTACACAAGCATCTTTTTTCTACATTCACATCTAAAAAAACACTAGAATTCCATTTTTACACTGTCATCTTGAGTACACGTTGGATTCCTTGGGGCTTCCATGTTGGAACAAGACATATTTGTATCTCACAGATGTCTACATGACACATAAGACCATAGTAACTTTTATCTTACATAGTTTTTTCAAATTCCTATGTTTTGACTTAAAAAATTTCTCACTTCTTGGAAGACTATCTTGAGATATAGGAGGATCTTGGTGGGTGAGAATACCAACTAGTTCATGAGTAGATGGGTCACCTTAGTGAGGACAAGATCACCCAACTATAATAGATCACTATGCCTAAGATGTGATACCATGAGCAGATGTTGATGGCCTTGATGGAGGGATGTGATGCCACCACATCATCTTTATAGTTCCTTACTGGAGAGATGACTATCACATTAGAGGATATGTATTAGAGTATTGGAATCCCTATTTGTAGATGATGGGTGGAAATAGATGAAACTTGATCAACACGAGAGTGATCAAAAGGTTTCCTTTACTGCTCGAGGAAAAATGATGACATCGGCGACATAGGGAATATTTAAACACACTAGTATGATTAGGAACAAACCACCACACTCCTTCTATGCCATGCAACGGGTGAAACTATGGACTTCTATGTCACTATAGATGTGCAAGGCTATTACCAACACAAGGACTTCATCCATACCATTCATAAGATGGTTGAGCACAAAAGAGTCTTTTACTTAGGGTATAGCATGCTAGCGAACCTATACTAGGAGCTAGGGCAGTATGTGCACTATGAGTATTGTAGCCTCATAGAATGCATACTAATATAGGCATGGGATTCCACCCACATCATGTGCATGAGGTTGATCGAGTTCCCTTAGAGGTGACTATACCATGTCCCCACGGCCAATTGGTATGAGGTGATAGGGTAGTGGAGGCACAATAACTTATAGTTTTGGTGGTTATATTTTGATACCCTTATGCCTGATTAGGTCAAATGGAGACCATATAATTTTTTATATGTGTAGATGAAAGTAGGTACCTTAGGAACCTACAACGAGACTATTTTCTCATAGGTAACTATGACCATATTATTATGCCTTATTATTGGAGTCGAGTCATGTTGCAGCATGGCCATGTATACAATATGCCTCTCACAACACCTACGTATACACAAGAATTTAGGAGTGTTACGATAATTGGGGAAATTCTTCACCCCTCTTTCACTAACATCACTCCATTATATGATTATGATCCCAACCAAGATTTGCAACTAATATCTATGGTAGATGTTGGGATAGCTACATATTTTAGAGTATGGTGGGACATGCATCATCCTCATCCAATTTTTATAGAGGATGCCCCTAGAGGGGATTCCAGCCCATAGGGGGACATGCCACCATAGGCACCAAAAGGATTGGAGGATAGCCCAAGGAGGAAAGAGATAGTAGGATGAGGATGAGCAAAGACTAGAGGAGGAGTGGCCAAAAATGTTACAAAGGTCGAGGCAGTAGTGAAGGAAATCATCTCCTCCACTAGCTACACATTTCTTGTCAAAAACACCATCAATTCCTACCTTCACAACATTAACATCTCTAGCAACACTAGGAGCAGCTACCGAGACTGGAAATACTAGTCCTAGCATTTCTCCTCACCATGACCCTGCTTGGTATCTAGCGGACCCAGGTATAGTAGGCATGTTATTTATCTATTAGTACTTTT
>VDFB02364812.1:52745-68600 GCA_007258455.2 Sequoia sempervirens
GGAAAAGACTTCTTGTGATGGAAGATTATTAATATTCTTCGAGCTAACATGGCAGGTAAACCGATGTCTGAGATGGCTCAAGTGATGAATTAAGAGCTTAGGCCCGATGGGGCGGAGTCAACCTAAAAATTATAACATTTGGCTACACTTTGTAGATAAAAACTCTACTCATTTTCTTGGGACAAGGATTTAGGGATGAATTGAAACCCCTAGGGTTGAGAAGAATTCCTTAAATTTTATAAACCCCATCACTACCATCTTGAAAAATGTGCATTACGAGGTATTTTTAGGATCATGATGGGCTAAAAAGTGGTGATATGATGGGTATTTGTAGGGTATGTGGCTGACGACCTCTTTTTACCCAAAATTTATGAAAGGGAAAGGGTTTTTTAAGGAGATTCTCAAATTTCCAACAATATAAATTATGCTTTACTTTGAATTTAATAAATAATTATTATTCATTTTCTATTTGAATTATGACTAAAATCCTAATTGATAGGTTGATTGAAAAACATCTATAGCTTTCAAACTATATCACATTTTTTGAATCCAAAACATGTATAACATTCTATGCTTTGTATACTATAGGATTAAAAAAAATGAATTCGAGGAAGTTTTGACCTAGTTAAGGTGGTCAAGCATACATTTTTTTATATTTTCAAAACTTGTAATAAAAAATTCATAATTAATTATTTGCTTGTAAAAAAATTACAAAAAAATAAGAATCACATCAGGACATGAGTCCTCTACTTATATCTAAAATCTTAAAAAAAATATTATAATTTTATTGTGGTTAGGGTGGTTAGATAGATGCCTACTTCTTATTTTTTCCCTGAAATTTAATTACTATTGCATTGAAATTTCAAATTTTCATGAAATAGATTTAAAAAAAAAAAAAACCTAGTAGTTTAAAAACTACATTAATTTGGTACATATTCTATTATTACTTAGTTTTCAAATAATATAGATAAGTTATTCAATTTTTTATGTCAAGTTGCCTAACTCTATTTGTTTTGAATTTTTTTCCACTTCAGGGCTTATTTTTTCCATGATGATCCTACACATACCCTTCACCCAATGGAAACTAGTTGATATACCTCGAGAACCATCCCTTGAATGGGCACTTCAGGGGCCACCTTTGATATACACTATGCTATCAACCTAGTCTATCCTTGTAATCATATGTGACTGGAAAAATAAAGAAAAGGATCAATGTCACATGGAATATCTATGTAATCATAAGAAAATTTAAAAAAAGTACTAATAGATAAATAACATGCCTACTATACCTGGGTCCGCTAGATACCAAGCAGGGTCATGGTGAGGAGAAATGCTAGGACTAGTATTTCCAGTCTCGGTAGCTGCTCCTAGTGTTGCTAGAGATGTTAATGTTGTGAAGGTAGGAATTGATGGTGTTTTTGACAAGAAATGTGTAGCTAGTGGAGGAGATGATTTCCTTCACTACTGCCTCGACCTTTGTAACATTTTTGGCCACTCCTCCTCTAGTCTTTGCTCATCCTCATCCTACTATCTCTTTCCTCCTTGGGCTATCCTCCAATCCTTTTGGTGCCTATGGTGGCATGTCCCCCTATGGGCTGGAATCCCCTCTAGGGGCATCCTCTATAAAAATTGGATGAGGATGATGCATGTCCCACCATACTCTAAAATATGTAGCTATCCCAACATCTACCATAGATATTAGTTGCAAATCTTGGTTGGGATCATAATCATATAATGGAGTGATGTTAGTGAAAGAGGGGTGAAGAATTTCCCCAATTATCGTAACACTCCTAAATTCTTGTGTATACGTAGGTGTTGTGAGAGGCATATTGTATACATGGCCATGCTGCAACATGACTCGACTCCAATAATAAGGCATAATAATATGGTCATAGTTACCTATGAGAAAATAGTCTCGTTGTAGGTTCCTAAGGTACCTACTTTCATCTACACATATAAAAAATTATATGGTCTCCATTTGACCTAATCAGGCATAAGGGTATCAAAATATAACCACCAAAACTATAAGTTATTGTGCCTCCACTACCCTATCACCTCATACCAATTGGCCGTGGGGACATGGTATAGTCACCTCTAAGGGAACTCGATCAACCTCATGCACATGATGTGGGTGGAATCCCATGCCTATATTAGTATGCATTCTATGAGGCTACAATACTCATAGTGCACATACTGCCCTAGCTCCTAGTATAGGTTCGCTAGCATGCTATACCCTAAGTAAAAGACTCTTTTGTGCTCAACCATCTTATGAATGGTATGGATGAAGTCCTTGTGTTGGTAATAGCCTTGCACATCTATAGTGACATAGAAGTCCATAGTTTCACCCGTTGCATGGCATAGAAGGAGTGTGGTGGTTTGTTCCTAATCATACTAGTGTGTTTAAATATTCCCTATGTCGCCGATGTCATCATTTTTCCTCGAGCAGTAAAGGAAACCTTTTGATCACTCTCGTGTTGATCAAGTTTCATCTATTTCCACCCATCATCTACAAATAGGGATTCCAATACTCTAATACATATCCTCTAATGTGATAGTCATCTCTCCAGTAAGGAACTATAAAGATGATGTGGTGGCATCACATCCCTCCATCAAGGCCATCAACATCTGCTCATGGTATCACATCTTAGGCATAGTGATCTATTATAGTTGGGTGATCTTGTCCTCACTAAGGTGACCCATCTACTCATGAACTAGTTGGTATTCTCACCCACCAAGATCCTCCTATATCTCAAGATAGTCTTCCAAGAAGTGAGAAATTTTTTAAGTCAAAACATAGGAATTTGAAAAAACTATGTAAGATAAAAGTTACTATGGTCTTATGTGTCATGTAGACATCTGTGAGATACAAATATGTCTTGTTCCAACATGGAAGCCCCAAGGAATCCAACGTGTACTCAAGATGACAGTGTAAAAATGGAATTCTAGTGTTTTTTTAGATGTGAATGTAGAAAAAAGATGCTTGTGTAGCTCAAGTTGAAAAAAAATGCCTAAAAACATATTAAAATGCAATAAAAAAGAGGTTTCAAGACCTACATGTTCCACCTCATGACCCTTGGAAATTTCCTCCCTCAAATACTATAGGCTCGATGCCTTGTACTCTTTCCTAACATTTTTTCTAACTTTTCTCTCACAAAAATCAACAATTTCCTTCTAGTGAATAATGAAAATGACCCTTGTTGGGGCTCGCCAAGGTATATATAGGCCCCCTAGTGTCCATATTTCCTAGATTTTGTGACCCCTCAATTTCTCCTACATTTACCCTACCTAACATGGGCTAAACATAGGAGGGGGCATATAGTCACCTCTTTACCATATTCTTCTTTTCAATTTGATGGAGCTCCCCAAAAATCTATAATTTCTAAGTATCCCATGGACTTAGCCTACATATAGAAGCCCTTACCCCCATGGGTTGGATAGGGTATTGCTTTATTAAACCCCCAGTCCTAATTTTATGTTGAATTTTCCAACCAATTTTGCATTCTCAAAGTTGTGACTTGAGCCATCATATATGTTTGACCACTAACAACTTTGGTTTAGAGTGTTGGTCATCTAATTTTTTGTGGACTTTAATATTTTCCCAGATGAGTTAATGTTAAGTCTTTCATTCATGAGAGTTAAATAATCATTTTCCTAATAATCTACCTTTCATTCATGCTAACCTTGTTGTATGTGTAGGTTTAGAGATTTGAGATGGTGGGAAATGATCTTGGCCATACCTCGCTAGCTCATAGATGTTAAATGTCTATCAGTTACACAATGCAAGGAAAGCGAGATGAGGACATGTGTCCTTATACAAAAGTGGGGCTTGGTATCAACTGTCTTGTTCACTGCCCATGGTTATAAATTAATAGTGAAAATCAATCATGGTGAATAATATTTATTGTTCCCCACTATCTCACAAGGAAAAGATGAACACTCATAAAATTTTGTGACAACAGTGATATCCTGACACATGGATTAATCCAGTAGTTCATGAGATGGGTGAATCCCACTAACGGGTGAGCTACCATCTGATTTGGACAATTTCTATTAACCAGAGACAAATGAAAGGAGAATTACTAAAATTAAAACCCAGTCAACCTGATGTGAGTCATTTGATCTACCATCTCATCAAGAGATTGATGGCTAGCATTCAAAATCAACAAACAGGCATGTGATAGTTATTTAGTTCTACAACCAATAAGCATTATTGGGATGCTCTTTATAGGAGCCATAAATTGATTTTTGTGCATGTGGAGACTTAGTTAATAGTAATCATGAAGTATGATATGTAGATTTCCATGCAGTTGGGAAATAAACGGTGATAATATGCATGCCAATGAGCTACCACCATTTCACACTTGTGTTTCTCTTAGAATTGATTGTTTTTATCATCATGTCACTCCATAGATACAACATGGAATAATTTCTAGTGGTATCATTTGCATTTAGCTATTGTAAATTTTCTAAATTAGAGCTGGGTGAATAGTATTCGACCGTGAGCTCAAGAAACTATCATACAATGAAGATGAGAAAACCAGTTGCTTCTATAGGAATAATTAGAAGGTCATCCAAACTAAATTATAAAAGACCCCATGATGATATTATATAATTTGCTTCAGCTACAAAATAAAAGGCTCCTATTGAAAATCTTGTGAGTGTGCCTTCAAGATGTAGACCTATTGCTAGAAAGATAGAGGATAAAGGCAAAGGACTAGCTTAATATGTTGTCGGAGCTTGTAGGAAGGTGAGATATGGATTTGGTTCCTTTGGTTAGTAGAATTAATCCATTAACATCATAGAAAAACCATCTAAAAGTGAAGCAAAGATGGATTCTAACTATTTCCAGTATCTCATGACCCTGGGCCAAGCTCCATCCCCAAGAATGGAGGTATTATCTATCCCACCTCAAACTATGAAGAGTCCAAGTGGGTGAGGTAGTTTTGTGCTCAAAAGGGATAAATTTGAAGAGTGATTTGAGGTGTCTTCTCTATCTCTCACAAAAACATGAATTGGGTGCATGTACCATGGATTGGGTCCTAGTGGCGGTAAGTCTTTTGGTTGGTGAAACGGTGGTGTGTGGGATGATAAATTTTGTGTTGTTGCATCAATTTCCATGGTGGTTTCTCTTTTTCTATGTGTGTGAGTGATACTTTTGGGGTGTTTGGGGCTGACTATGTGCCTCTAGGGTGATGTGGAAATTCAATTTGTTTCTTACCTAGCAGTTATGGATTTTTTGGCAGCACTTTACATTCCCTTTTGGTGGTGTTTGCAATTTTGGTTTCCGCATTTTCAACATTTTATTGCAAGATCAACATGTGGGGAATTTTGCGATGTAACTAAAATTTGAGTTGAAATGAAATTTTTGTAACGTAATTTGCATTTCGATCCAAAGGCTTGTTTTCTCCCTTGTGTTATAAAAGGGAATTCATGGATCTTTTGTAGTGGTCTAGTCTTTTGAATCTTTAGGTCGAGTATACGGAAAGGGTAGAAATTAGAAAGAATACCAGTAGGTAGAATAGTCAAATTTTCATGGCTTTCAAGTTATGCATATGTAAATCTTATATATAGTCTTATAGAAATTACTGATACTGAAACAAATCTTATGCATAAGGAATATATTCTCCTCTATAAATCATCTTGCAAATTTTGAATGAAATATCAAGCATATCTTGTTCATCTACAAATACATTTTTTATTCATGTTCTTATTTATGCTTTGGTTCCAAGAATCAATTAGATGCTTAAGTGAGGTCATGAATTTCTGAGGATTGATAAGGATTTGGTAAGAAGTGATGCTTTAAGTATATTGATCTATCATAATGAAAATAATTATAAAAATAGTCTAGAAATATCAGACTTAAAGAATTTCTATATAACTAATTGTAAGATGTGTGACTCAATTGCCCAATTTATGAAGGAACTAATCTATTTGTTAGGTTATTTGAAATTTGAAGGAAAATAACAATATACCAAATCATGGATTTAGAGTTAGAACATAAATTTATTAAAATTTAATTACTAATGAGGCATGTGTATAAAGTATTTCCTTGTTCTTGGTGAATTAATAGTTATTTTCTTAAAGATCAACCAACCTTTGAGTGAATTATGTTATTTACCCACCATAGGAACTAATTTGTGATTTTATATGCCATTCATTAAGATAGTCAAATGGAATGTTGTTAGGAAAACATCCTAGGTTCCACAAAGTCTAAAGTGTAGAATATTTAAGTCTTTGATTAAATATTGTCAATTGGCCATTCATTTTATAGTTGTTGAGAATAGGATTTGGCTACTCTTTAGAGATTCCTTAGGTGTACTAGAAAAGAAACCAAAAAATGGTGACTTTGATAAGGAAACCCTTATTTTCCAAATGTAGATACAAAATGCATGTTCAAATGGTGATGTGAATCTGAATGCCTTGTTTAGATATTAACAAATTCTTGAACCTTGTAGACAATTTGACTATAGCAAAGATTGAAGTATCTGAATATGACTCTATTGTGGAAGATAGCCTAGAACATGTTCCATTTGTAAAGGAACTTCATCTCCTTTGAAGTGAAATCCTTTGAAATGAGGTGGTTATGTGCAGAATCATCATGGCCCAAAAAGTGGCGATATGATGGGTATTTGTAGGGTATGTGGCTGACAACTTATTTGTTACCCAAAATTAATGAAACAAAAAGGGTTTTTAAAGGAGATTTTCATCTTTCCACCAATATAAATTATGATCTACTTTTAATTTAATAAATAATTATTATTTATTTTCTATTTGAATTATGATTAAAGTCCTGATTGATAGGTTGATTAAAAAAAATCTATATCTTTCAAACAAAATCACATTTTTTGAATCCAAAACTGCATCACATTCTATGCTTCACATACTATAGGATTAAAAACAAAGATGAATTTCATGAAGTTTTGACCAAGTTAAGGTGGTTAGGCAGAAAAGTTTTTTATATTTTTTAAAATTTGTAATAAAAAATTCATAATTAATTATTTACTTGGAAAAAAATACAAAAAAAGATGCATCACATCTAGACATAAGTCCTCTACTTATATCTAAAATCTTATAAAAAAATATTATCATTTTATTGTGGTTAGGGTGTTCAGAGAGACCTACTTCTTATTTTTTCCTTGAAATTTAAGTACTACTTCATTGAAATTTCAAATTTTCACCAAATGATTTTGTTATTTTTAAATAATCCTAGTAGTTTAGAAACTAAATTCAATTTTCTACATATTCCATTCTTGCATATTTTTGAAATAATATAGCTAATGTATTAAAAAATTTATGTCAAGCTGACTAACTTTGATTTTTCTAAATTTTTTGCCACTTAAGGGCTTGCTTTTTCCATGATGATCCTACACATACCCAGGTGGTGACTCTGACTCAAATAACCTAATAAAGCATATATCAATTGGTTAGATCTGTAGTTTTAAAGACATGATAGCTAGCTATTGCAAAATACCAGTTACTCTCATAGAATTTGAAGAAATTAGAGAATATCATGGGTAAATTAGGGTAAATTTCTCATGTTGGAGATGTGAATGATTCCCTAATAGGTAAATTATCCCTAGATAAGGGAATTTTAGTGATAGTTTAGCTATCTTGTGCATATGAGTTAAAATTTGTGCATTATGATAAATGGAGCATGTTATATTATTAGATCTTAGGAAACATTTATAGGGAGTATACATGTTAGAGTCTTAGGATCTCAATTGTAGAAGAAATTTATATTGTAGTGAACAATTGTATATTAGATCTTAAATTCCTTTTGAAGAATTAAGGATGAGTTGTTAATTTCTGCCACCTAGTGTAAATATTGACAAGAGCTTACATGGTGAACAATCTTTGTCCCACCAAGGAAATTTTAGTACTAATAGGTACAGAGCCCTCAAATTTGAAAATATTTGTGATTATACAAATATTGTACCACCCAAGATCAAGGAAAAAATACCAAATTTTAGTGGTGAAAGGTCAAAATCAACAAGTAAGCATGTGCAAGAATTTTTTGATGTGATGGGAGACTATGAGATGTATTTTTAAGATGTGGTTATGAAACTATTTGCTCAATCTCTGAAAAGAGATGCAAGAGACTAGTTATCTTTCTTGCCAATGTCCTTTGTACATTGTTGGAGTTAACTTAAGGTAGTCTTCATTGAATTGTTTAGTGAAAGGATAAATTCAAGTTTTGTGAGGAAGAATTCCATGGAGGTCTCCAAGGATAAGGAGGAGTTAATCCTTGCTTTCGATCTTAGATTTGCAAAGGTCATAAGAGATATCCCTAAACACATGAGGCCAAGCAATGTAAAATTTTTGGTTTTGCATTTAGGATCATTTGATAGCAAGATGGGTTTCTTGTTGAGAGATAAATATCCTACTACCTTATAGCAAGCCTACAAAGAAGCTATGAATTTTGGGAACAATTTAAATTACTCAATCATGAGGAGACATGCAACTGCTAGTGTGAATGGCTCTAGTAGAATTCAAACTATTGATCCAAACAAATGAAAAATTAAAATTATTTGTTAGGAAAATTATCTCTTAGATATCATACCTACATTACTTCCCTAAGATGGATAATAGGAGAATGCATCAACTTCGTATCAATCGGGATTGGGAAGGGATGACTTAGTATTTTGTGTTATAAATTTGTATGAGATGAAAAGACATGTAAATGAATAACCATATGACTTGTTTTTAAGATTCCTAGATGTTTTGATAGAGATACCCTTGAGTGTTATACCTAATGGTTTAATGTTCATTTATTTGTTTTGTGAAGCCTACAAATTAGGATTAAGAAAATTTCCTAAGAATTTGAAGCCTCATAGTCTTGATTAGTTAGTGGACTACATAAGCAATGTGGAAGAAATTGAGAATCTTTATATACCACATGTTGTCTCCCAAACAATGGTAAATAATTTCAATGATGAGGAGAATCATAGGATAAGGTTGACAAACCAAGAATATGCATCATAATGTGGATAGTTAATCAATGATTGTTGTCATTTCACAAGCAATCTAGATGCAGGTTCAAGTACTAGCAATGAGGATGAAGAGAAAGAGTGTGAGGAAAATAAATTAGTACCTAATTATCTTCCTTGGGATGTAATATCCTATGAGAAAACACAAGAGGTACATGGTGAAACCTCACATGTTGATTTACTCAGGAATAATGATATACAAATTAGTAATGGATATGCAACTAACCTCAATTGTATGACACAAATGAGGAATCAAAGAGATCAGATCGAACTTGGTCAATCTTCTATTGAATAAGATTCCTCTTATGAAATGGAGATGGAATCCTTTGCTTGAATTAGGGGTTATATTAATAGCCTTGAAGGGGTGCATTTCCTAGGGATTGAGGAATTCTCTTCATGTGAAGAATTTTTTGAATGTGGATCAATTGTCATGAGTGAAAATGATGAACAGGATATTGAAAGTGATTCTCTCTACTCTTCAAGTGAGTACACTAATTTTGAGTTCCCTAGTGATGAAAGATATTGGGATCCTAACATTAAGGAGTAAGGGGTACATGTGACAATTAAGTACTTCTTATTTTATTTTGGTTAGGGTGGTCAGACAGACACCTACTTCTTATTTTTTCCCTAAAATTTAAGTACTATTGCATTGAAATTTCAAATTTTCACCAAATAGTTTTTTTGTTTTGTTTTAAACAAACCTAGTAGTTTAGAAACTACATTAAATTTTATATAGATCCTATTGTAACATATTTTGAAATAATATAGATAAATTATTCAAGTTTTTACATAGTTGCCTAACTATGATTTTTCTAAATTTTTTGCCGCTTAAGGGCCTGTTCTTTCCATGATGATCCTATACATACCCATGTCAATTAGTATGAAGCTGCACTTGAGCTCTTTGTAGATACTCCCTTTCTTCTACACCTTGTTATGGAACTTCTTGTATCCCATTAGGACAAAACCATCACAAGTAGACTGAAGGTATGCCTGATTCTATGTTTTTCTTCCCTGATCTTCTCAAGGATTGGCCAAGTATGAGCTAGAGTGCCTATGCGGTTTTGAAATTTGATGAACAACTAGAATGTGATTCTACAATTCATGACTATATGGAGCATGAAGGTTGTATTTTACCGATTCAATTTGATGATCCTATGACAGAGAAGGTTGATGAATGGAGAAACATTGTACCAAATGTAATGGATACTATAAATTGTAATGATGCTAATGGCCTAAAATTATACAATCTATAGGTTGATCCACTAAAAATAGAACAAGACAAATTCTTTGACAAAGGAAAGAATTGTTGCTAAATTTTTTGGGGCCAGGGGTCCCAAGTTTATAGATCAAATCCAAGTCTTTGAAAAGGGGATTCTTGGTAACAAAATGCATTTTATATTTTGTGAATATTGTAGATAGGTTGGTTTGGTGTGTTTAGTTTTTTTATTGTCTGCTTGCCTTGTCTAGGAAAGATCTTGGGTTTTTTTATTTTGTCTTCATCTGCTTCAACCCAAGATCTAGATTCTCACTATACCCACCAGGGGTATACATCCCTAAGCATGAGCCACTAATGGAGCTCCACAAAAAATTGAAATTTATAAGTATCCCATGGACTTAGCCTACATATAGAATCCCTTAGATCCCCATGGTTTGGATAGGGTTTTTTCTTAGAAAACCATTTGTCCTTCTAATTTTTTGTTGACTCGTCTTATCATTTTCCCATTCTCTAAGTTGTTATTTGAGCCATCGGATACGTTTGACCATTGACCCCTTTGGTTTAGAGAAAATGTGGTCATCTAGTTTTTCATCGACTTTAATATTTTCCTAAGGTTGAGATTTAATATTTTCCCAAATGACTTAAGCTTAAGTCATTCATTCATGAGGGTTAAATCATTGTTGGCCTAATAATTTCCCCTTATTTATTGCTAACCTTGTCATATGTGCAAGTTAAGAGATTTGAGATTTTGGGAAATGATCATAGCCATACTCTGCCATCTTTTGGATCTTAAATTCCATCTGATTATGTAGTGCAAGGATAGTGTGATGAGGATGTGTGTCCTTATACGAAACTAGGGCCTGGTCTCCACTATCTATATCATCACTCGTGGTTCCAAACCAATGGTGAAGATCAAGCATGGGAACTAATCTCTACCAATTCTTACTAGCTCATGGGAAAAATATGAATGTTTGTTAAAGGTTGTGAGAGTGGAAATATCCTGACACATGGATTAATCCATCAGTTTGTGAGATGGGTGAAGCAGGCTTATGGGTGAGCTACTATCTAATTCAAATAATTTGTATTCGTTGAAGACAAATGAATGGAGAATTACTGAAATTCAAACCCAATCAATTTGATGTGAGCCATTTCATCTACCATCTCATCAAGAGATTGATGACTGGCATTCAAAATTGACAAACAGGCATGTGATAGTTATATAGTTTTGTAACCAATGAGCATTATTGGGATGCTCTTTACAAGAGAAATCAAATTGAGTTTTGTGCATGTGGAGACTTAATTACCATTAATCATAAAGTATGATATGCATATTACCATGCACTTGGGAAATAAATGGTGATAATATGCATGACAAAAATTATCACCATTTCGTATGTGTGTTTGATAATTATAGGGTGGAATAACTACTTTTTGTATCATTTGCATTTGATAGTTGAAAATTTGTTAATAGTATTTAGCTATGAGCTTCAAAAACTATCATACATTGGAGATGAGAAAACCAATTGCTTCTGTAGGACTAGTTAGAGGGTCATCCAGACTAAATTTGTAGAGGACCCATGATGATATTCCAAAATGTGCTTCGACTACAAAAGACAAGACCCCTATTGACAAGCCTATGACTGCACCTTCAATATGCAAGAAGATGTTGTAATCATAGGGACTTGTTGTTGGAAAGATGGAGGATAGAGGAAAAGGACAGACACAATATGTTGTTGGAGCATGTAGGAAGGTGAGATACTAACACGATTCCTTTGGTTGGTAGAATTCACCCATCGATGCCACAAACAACCCATCTAAAAGTAAGATGAAGATGGATTCTGGTTATCTCTAGTATTGCATGAAACTGGGTTGAGCTCCATCCCCAAGAATGGAGGTGCTTTCTATCATGCCTTTGGATGTCAAGACTCCAAGTGGGTGGGGTAGTTCTATGCTCAAAAGGGACAAAGATGAAGAAGGAATTGAGGTCTCTTCTCCATCTCTTAGGATGACATGAAGTGGGTGTGTGTACCATGTACTAGGTGCTAGTGGTGGCAAGTCTTCTGGTCGGTGAAAAGGTGGTGTGTGGGATGATAAATTTTGTGTTTTTTGATCAATTTTTTGTGGTGGTTTCTCTTTTTTTTTTTGTGTGGGTGATAATTTTGGGGTGTTTGTGGTTAACTCTATGGTGATTTGGACATAAAATTCATTGCTTACTTGGTGGCTATGGAATTTCTGGTGGCACTTTATATTCCCTTTTGGTGGTGTTTGCAATTTTGGATTCCCCGTTTTCAATATATTAAATTGCAAGATCAGCATGTGGGGAATTTTGAAATGCAACTAAAATTCAAGTTTAAATATTTTTTTGTAATGTAATCTCCATCTCAAGCCAGAAGCTTCTCTACTCGCTTATGTTATAGAAGGGAATTCATGGATAATTTGCAGGCCTCTAGTCTTTTGAATCTTTAGGTCTAGTATACACAAATGGTAGAAATTAGAAAGAATACTAAGAGGTAGAAGAGTCAAACTATCCTAGGTTTCGAGTTATACATATGAAAATCTTAAATAGTCTTATAGAAATTATTGATATCAAACAAATCTTATGCATAAGGCATATACTCTCCTCTCTAAATCAATTAAATGCTTAAGAGAGGTCATGAATTTGTGACAATTTATAAGGGTCTGATAAGAAGTGATTCTTTAAGTATAGCGAGTTTTCATAATGCAAAGCCTTATGAAAATAGTATAGAAATATCAGAGTTAAAGAATTTCTATATAACTGATTATAAGATGTGTGACTCCATTTCCCAATTGATGAAGGAACTAATCTATTCATTAGGGTATTTAACATTTGAAGGATAATAAAAGTATACTAGATCATGGATTCAGGGTTAGAACATTAATTTCTTAAAATTTACTTACCATGAGGCTTGTGTATGAATTATTTCCTTGTTCTTGGTGAATTAATAGTTATTTTCTTAAGATCGGCCAACCTTTGAGTGAATTATGTTATTTACCCCCCATAGAAAGTGATATCTAATTTTATATGTCATTCATTGAGATGGCCAAATGGAATATTGTTAGGAACACCATCCTAGGTCCCAAAAAGCCTAAAGTGTAGAAATTTTTTGTCTCCAAATGAATCTTGTCAGGTTTCCATTCATTTTAAGGGGCTTGAGAATTGGAGTTGGATACTCTTTAGAGATTCCTTAGGTGTACTAGAAGACAAACCAACAAAATCATAATTTTTTCTTACCAATTGTCCTTGCCATTGTAGCTTCTTTCAATTTTTGAAACTAACTTAAATTTGAGTTTTGTCAAACTCAATTGCTTGGGGATGCTGTGCCCTTAACACAAATGCCCCATTTAGAATGGGGGCCCTCTCTTTTATTTTCCTTGTTAGGTCATTTTGTTGTCACCTTGCTTTATGTGCCCCATATTTAGTGTCCCAAATGGTCAGTGGATCTTGAAGGATTCATCTCAATTTGACCATGTTTCACCCCCTCAAATCGTATGTCTTTGTGGAGACCCCTTTCCAGTTTGCCTCTACCTTTCATATCAATGTCCTTGGATCCCTACAGGTCCACCCTCATGGGTTTCTCCTGCAGATTTTCCTATTGCATTCACCATGCCAAATAGCTGAAGGACCCCATCCTTATGTGGCTTGTGACCCACTAATTTCATTTCTTATCCCTCATGTTTCTAATGACTAATTCTTAATGACCATCCATCATATTGGGCCTAGCCTTCTGGATTTCCCCTATTTGACTTATGTCACATCTTTTTCATCCTTTATGGCTTTCATCTGGTAGCTTTCCACCACTCAAAGCTAAAACCTTCTAGTGTCATCTGATCATCACCAATCAATAATCAACAATCAATTGACAATGTTCTTCCCATCAGAATCCACCCTTCCTATGGCCATTTTCAAATTGAAGCTCATGAACCCTGGATAATCCACACATGCATTTAATGGATAGAATTTAATTCCCTATTTTCTATAAATAGGAAAGTATGAACTGTCATTTTCACTAGCCAAATTTTCAAAACAAATTAGAGAGCTCTCTCCTTGCATAGCCTCTGATCCCAATGAGTGCCATCACTATTCTAGCCTATTCACTAGCTAATCTGATCACTCCCTTCATTTGGTTCTTGAGGTGAGTTCACCCCTTGCACCCTCCTTTTTTTTGCTCATTTTTTTGCAAACTAATGGATTAAAAGGAGAAAAATGAACATAGATTAGATAGAGAAAAGTGAGGCACCAAAAACCCATGTAACAAAAATTGAAAAAACCCCATAAATCACCCCTATAATGGCTACAAAACCTCAATTTCTCAAGGTTGTTCTTCGGATAGGGAGTTTAGAATCTATGGACCTATTGACTTAGTGTTGTTCCTTGCATGCAAAAATGAAACAAACTTTCAAACGATGATCCTTGCTATCAGGTCCGCAATTACGGGAGGACTCTACCCTCTTGCCATTGAAGCTTTGTGAGAAAAATTAACTAAAATGGATCCATCTGCGTTTCCTAAGGTTTGCACCCATGGAACTCCATCCTCAAGGTGCCCCTCATAGTCTTCTAATTCTAAATAGTAGCTTAGTCCCAACCTTTCGATGCTTCAGGCCCCTCCCCCTCACTTTCTGAGCAACATTGATGACCTCAGAAAAATAAGTGATCATATACCAAGTGTCTTGTAGGTCTTGGCTTGTGGACCTCCACCCACAAGCCATTGTGATAACATTTTAATTTCTTATGGCTTCCAAGAAGAAACCTCTCACCCTTTAGGTTTCACTCATCCAACAACTATCTAAAATGTAAAGAGAAAATTACTGAGTACTTAACCTTCCTTAGACCCCTAGCATCAGACCTCCATCATGAGAATTCCACCCTGTCCTATCCATTTTGAAGGGAGAACTACCCCCATCATTCTATTTCCTGGGGCCTAATATTTTATTTTCATATGAGCTTCCCCAAGTAGAAAAATGAAAACATGGAGTCCAAGTCATTCACCAAGCCCGATCCTTTGGGTTGCCCTCGTCGGGCTTCCACTATTTCAAATGACAATCTCCTCATGGAATTCTACCTCCTATGACCTAAATACCTAAGAGACCAATGAGTTATACCACCATCTTCCACACCTACAAGCACCGCCCATCAGAACTCCACCCCCAAAATGTCATCTCACCAAAGTTGTTTCGAATGACAAACCTCAAATGACAAATCTCCTTTTTGATTCAAATCGCCCAACGAGTGACCCAAATGGCTTCCAATAACCAAATTAACTTTGAACCACATGCCAAAATGGCCTATTCTCCTTAGTGAACCTGACAATTCAACCAGTTCCTAGGGTGGATCAAACCTTGTGGGCAGCCCTAACCTATTTTCCCTTCAAAACAACTATCAGCCTAGGGTAGTCCACACCCCTAGACTCACATGGCCTTAACTCCCCTTAATGAGTTACTAGTGATAATTTGGAAGCCTAATAAGACCCTTAGATGATTTTTTACATGACCTAATATTTTTTTGTGAGTTTTTGACTAATGTACCATTTATTTTATACTTATATTTTTTTGTTGCCCATTTCATTACATGATATATGGAATTAGGTGTAGGACCTTTGGGAATGGCCATGGAGAAAGGAAAAGGAAAGAAAA